>JBBGZY010001195.1:1160000-1426390 GCA_037952925.1 Lithobates clamitans
TACGAGGGATTTTAACCCTTTTTCGGCCGCCAGCGGGGGGTAAAACCGCACCGCTAGCGGCCGAATACCGCTGCAAGAACGACGGTACAGCAGCGCTAAAAATAGCGCTGTTGTACCGCCGACGCCCCCACCGCCCCAGTGTGAAAGGGGCCTTATAGACCCTTAATTTCTTTTGTAAACGGACAGAGTGACTCACCCTTGATCTCTCTATTTTTTCTTTTTTTATGTAATGGTTTGCAAGAGTTTGGCTTTAAATATGAACATGTTTACGGTTTAACCAAAGGATTTTCAACTAATAGACAATGCCTATTTGATTGCCCCTCAGTGGCATTAGAGGCAACCGCCATACAGACATCTGAAACTGGCTAGAGGGCACACATCAGTGGGTAGTGTAACCCTAGATATACCTCTTCACATGCCTGACAAAGGGGTCCTGCGTGGCTCCGAAACGTTGCACTTGTCTCTGTGATGTGATCTCGCTGCAATAAAAGCCTTTGGACGGTGCTTGTAGATCCATGGTTTGCTGGCAAATATGTACACTTTCTAGATACACCTTTATTTGCTTGGTCCTGGCAATGACCGATACACATTTGGCACCCCCTGTTTTATTGTGGGATATTGTGGATTTTATCAACTGGACCTGTGATATAAGGCCAGATCCTAATAACATTATCATGGACTCAAGGAAGATACAAGCATGGCAATGTAACAGTAGTTCTGTGGTTGGATTGCACACATTTTCCAATCTCCATCTCATAGATGTAGCTAGCTGAAGAGGTTTTATGTGAAGGTTCTGTCCATGACGCTGTTGTCTCTTTTCAGGAAGCTATGAATCTCCCTCCAGATAAGATCAGCGTTCTTCGGCAGTATGACCAAGACAAGAAATGGGAGCTGGTGTGTGATCAGGTAAGTGTAGACATTATGCTCCACTATGTTGTCTTCATAAGAGCTGCAGCAAGTGTATAGATGTATGGTTCCACCTTTTGTGTTACCACAAGGGCTGTCTTAATGCATGGGCACCCTTGGGCACTTCCCCGGTGCATAGGGGGCCCCATGATAATCTTCCATTACCTCATACTTGCCAACTGTCCTGGATTTGCTGGGATGGTCACACTTTTTACTAGGCTTTTCCAAGGATGTCTGTGTCCCGGGCAGCGTCCCAGAACCTGTACTATGCCCTCATGATTCTGCCCCCCCTGTACTTTGCCCTTTGTGTTCATTCGTGTTTGATTTATAGCATGTTTTCTTATTGTTTAAAATCTATTTTATTTAAAGTACTAATAATTGTATGTTAAATTCTATCAACTATTTATACTTTTGTAGCACCCTCTACCAATAGGTAGGTGCTAGTAATAGGTTTTTTCCAGGAACTCTCAGCACAGGCAAATTTAGGCAGGCCTATGCTGCAGGCTAGGCCTGTCTGTTTTGATCTGGGGGCTGGGAGTGGTCAGAGTAGCAGTGGGTGTGGCCACCTGTGCTCTAGTTCTGTGGCGCCTCCCCTGCTTCCAGGGAGAATGTTCTGGAAGGGGGGACAGGTCCTAGAACTGGAGTAACAGGCAGCTTGTGTGGGAGCCCTGACCAATCCCCAACTGGAATTGGCAGGGGGCGGGCCTCCTATATAAGCTGAGGTAACATGCCACTGGGGGGAGATGTTGACTGAGTGAAGTGGAGGATGGAATACTAGGCAGCAGCAGGAGGGCACCCCCATCTGGGGGGGGGGGTGCGCCGACCGCAGGAGGAGGCCCAGGGAGAGCTGTGAGGGAACTTTGTAACAGGCAGCTTGTGTGGGAGCCCTGACCAATCCCCAACTGGAATTGGCAGGGGGCGGGCCTCCTATATAAGCTGAGGTAACATGCCACTGGGGGGAGATGTTGACTGAGAGAAGTGGAGGATGGAATACTAGGCAGCAGCAGGAGGGCACCCCCATCTGGGGGGGGGGGGGGTGCGCCGACCGCAGGAGGAGGCCCAGGGAGAGCTGTGAGGGAACTTTGCCTCTACACGGTCATTGGCATTGTCTTTATCATCATACGGTGGCTGAGCCCCTCTGCTCCACGGTGGCTGGAGCAGAGGGGCAGGTGAAGCTGTCAGAACGTATGGTCCGGTTAAGTTCTCCATCAAGGATTCAGGGCAGTGAAAGGTCGGTGAGTGTTACCACAGTGGAGGGCTGGATGTGCCAGGAAGTCTGTGAGGGAACTTCTACACGGTCATTAGCAAAGTCTTCATCATTTACACAGTGAATGATGGGGAGTCCTGGATAAGAGGAGAGACTGTGGAGTGATGTGGCCTGAGGGCACAGGATTTGCAAGCTGGGATGGCTGGGAACAGTAGTCCACCATCCAAGAGAATGCTTTTAAACTACTAGGCCTCCGGGAAGAGGTGCTGCAGGTCTCAGGCTTAGTAGCAGCGAGCAACCAGACTCTTCTTAAGGACTTGTTCAGAGTGGGTCCTTATTGCTCAGTAGAAGAGGATGTGACATTATTTCACTTCAGGATAAGTTGTGGGCAGGAGGAAAGAAGCTCTGGGACCATCACTCTTACACGGTCAAGAGTGGTGTCCTCATTTTTTACACGGTAATGGATGGGGAATTCTTGGACGAAATAGTCTGCAGGAGTAAAGCAGAGGAGGAGCAACAGTCTGCATGGTGATGCAGGAGGAAGGTCATATCAATCATACATGCATATCATCTCTTTGGGCTTTAACTATGTGCTAAAGTGAGTAATCTGTAAAATATGGCAATTTAAACATCCTATGGGCATCCCATATACCCTTTTCCCCAACCAAGTTGTACCCCCCAATAAACAAAAACAAAACCAGCAAAAGACTTCATTGTCTCTGAAAGTGATGTATGGAGTCTGGCAGCGGGGTGAATTGGTGGATTGTCTGTTACTAGTGGCAACTACACCGCTACACTTTATTCTTGAGAGTGGGTGTGTAAATTGGGGCAGGCTGGGCACAAGTGCATTGCTTTGCCCAGGGGCCCATGATGCTATTAAGACGGGCCTGTTTACCACCTGTGCATGTCTTAACACAGATCTGTTTTTATCAGGAAAGGTTCCAGGTGAAGAACCCACCAGCCACCTACATCCATAAACTGAGAAGCTATGTGGACACGGGTGGAATCAGCCGGAAGGTAAGCTACAACAGAAGGATGTCTAAAGCAATCTCTACAGTCATGTGCAAATGATGTTCAGGAAAGTGAAAAGACTGAGTTCTGAGCATAGATCTGCACTGTATTTGTCATAGTGACCCTTTGTATAGGTTTATCATTTAAACAGACTACTGGGACAATAGTGAGTGCACCATTCTATTGTCAAACAACACTTCTAGCTAATACTTTTTGAGTATTTGAATTTCCCTTATCTTTGCTTAATAAAAATGTAAAAGTGAAAACTGTAACAATACAGAATATACCTTTTAACAATTATGTAATCTTCGAGCTAGACACAAAGGTGGACGACAACCAGTCTGTAAAAGAATCCAGGGCATGGATAGTGGAGCTGGATCCAATATTATACTTAAAAGTCTTTAGGAGGTACATGGATTTACATACACTATATTGTCAAAAGTTTTGGGATGCCTGCCTTTACACGCACATGAACGTTAATGGTATCCCAGTTTTAGTCCATAGCGTTCAATATTGAGTTGGCCCAGCCTTTGCCGCTAAAACAGCTTCAACTCTTCTGGGAAGGCTGTCCTCAAGGTTTAGGAGTGTGTCTATGGGAATGTTTGACCATTCTTCTAGAAGCGCACTTGTGAGGTCAGGCAGTGATGTTGGACAAGAAGGCCTGGCTCGTAGTCTCCGCTCTAATTCATCCCAAAGGTCTTCTAGCGGGTTGAGGTCAGGACTGCGCAGGCCAGTCAAGTTCTTACACCCCAAACTCGCTAATTCATGTTTTTATGTACCTTGCTTTGTGCACTGGTCCAAATCATTTGGTGGAGGGGGGGGGGGGGTTATGGTGTGGGGTTGTTTATCAGGGGTTGAACTTGGCCCCTTAGTTCCAGTGAAGGGAACTCTTAAGGTGTCGGCGTACCAAGACATTTTGGACAATTTCATGCTCCCAACTTTGTGGGAACAGTTTGGGGATGGCCCCCTCCTGTTCCAACATGACTGCGTACCAGTGGACAAAGCAAGGTCCATAAAGACATGGATAAGCGAGTTTGGCTGACCTCACAAATGCTCTTCTGGAAGAATGGTCAAACATTCCCATAGACACACTCCTAAACCTTGTGGACAGCCTTCCCAGAAGAGTTGAAGCTGTTATAGCTGCAAAGGGTGGGCCAACTCAATATAGAACCCTACGGACTAAGACTGGGATGCCATTAAAGTTCATGAGCCTGTAAAGGCAGGCTTCCCAATATTTTTTACAATATAGTGTACCTTTCAACAATTATGTAATCTTCGAGCGAGACACTAGGTGGACTAAAACCTGTCTGTAAAAGAATCCAGGGGTATGGATAGTGGAGCTGGATCCATACTTAAAAGTCCTTAGGAGGTAAATGGATTTACATGGATCCTGTTGAAGGAAATAAGGGCAGCTCCTAGAGCAAAGTTCAGTAAACCTTTAAAAATGTCCATAAATATATTGTATGTATTAGAAGCACCAATATAAGAATTGTTTCAATACCATTTGAAACTTGGCAAAAGCCTGCTGACAGCTTGTATAAAGTGACAGCCACTTAGATCTTTGTTTACTATCCTCAAACTGGAGTTGAAGGTTGCAAAAGCTCGCTGTTCACACTGCTCTATTACAAGCTGAAGCTGTGTGAACAAAGCCTTAGAGATATAAGAAATGAACCTGGTTTAGCCCTCCAGCATCTACTATCAAGCTTTAAAATGCCAGTTCTGGTCAAAGTGACCCTGTAATATATTTAAGGGCTCGTTCACACGTACTGTGCTTTCTCGAGTGATCTGCGCCTTCTCACCACCACCCCTCGACCCTTTAACCCATTGCACACGGTTGCAGGGCACTTGTGGTGCAGCCCTATTCGCTTTAATGGATTGTGTTTGGTGGGTGTCAAGTATGCCAAAAGCATTGGGGAGTGTGATGCCCACTGTGCTTTGAGGCCGTAACATGCGTACACCCCGGCCATTGCCACTGAAGCTTAAGGGAGTAGTGGTTGGAGGATGTTAAGGCATGTGTCAACTTTGGGGATTTCCCGCTCCCCAACCTCCCCTGTAAACGAGCCCTAAAGCAGAGAGGAAGATCTTTGACCTAACCTATGTGAATGTCTTCATTTTAGTTCAAGAGAAGAGTTCAAGAATCCACACAGGTTCTAAGAGAACTAGAGATCTCCTTACGGACCAATCACATTGGGTAAGTGTTGTATTCTAACAAAATAGAAAACTTCTGCCCTTCCGCGGAATCCTCCATGTTTGTATTGTATGGGTTTAGACACATCAGCTTCACACTAAAGCCAGCCATAAGCATGAATGAGAGAAATGACTGAACTTTTCCTAAACAGTGTGGATGGATGAATCTGCATTGCCGACTATTGTTTTCGGACAGCCGGCACCCGTGGAGATTGGATGCAGGCACTGTTTGGTCAAGAATTTTCCACCCAGCTCCTTTGATGACAGTCAATCGAAAAATTGTCTTTTGTCCAGCCAGGTGGTGCCAACAAGGCCACTGATGGAACCGATTTCAGCTGATTCAGCAGGAATCACAAATAGCCAAATAAATGGGACTTTATTGGTACCAAAAAACAACATTGAGCAGATTAAAAACATACTTTTTATTCAATAAATAAAAGCTTTTTTACATACGTGTAGATGCTTGTGACAAATACGCTAGATGTGAACACCTTTTGCTATACAGACATCTTTTACTGTGGATCCTCTTCTTTGGCGGGCGGTCCTGTTTCTGATAACAGTGGTCTCTGCCACGGATTCGCCACGAGATCACTTTTATCGGCAGCGGGAGAGGTCCCCCCATCCCGCCACGCTCCGGAGCCGTCAGTAGCGGTGGAGGCGATCGGATGCTTGTCCTTCCTGGGTATGGAGATGAGTGAGGGGAAGATGGCCTCCACCCGTCTCCATACCATTGCAGGGCGGAAGCGACGTCAAAATGTCACTTCCGCCTATAGCTCTTAAAGGACCATTTTTTTTTTTTCAAATGACAATTTTTTTTTATTACATTTTAGTGTAAATTTGAGATCTGAGGGTTTTTTTGACCCCAGATCTCATATTTAAGAGGTCCTGTCATGCTTTTTTTTTCTTTTACAAGCGATGTTTACATTCCTTGTAATAGGAATAAAAGTGACACAATTTTTTTTTTAAGAACAGTGTAAAAATAAAAAAATAAAAGGTAAAATAAATAAGAAAAAAGAAATAACATTTTTAAACGCGCCCCGTAGCGCCAAGCTCGCGTGCAGAAGCGAATGCATACGTGAGTAGCGCCCGCATATTAAAACGGTGTTCAAACCACACATGTGATGTATTGCCGTGATCGGCAGAGCGAGAGCAATAGCCCTAGACTTCCTCTGTAACTCAAAACATGCAACCTGTAAAAAATTTTAAACGTTGCCTATGGAGATTTTTAAGGGTAAAAGCTTGTCGCCATTCCACGAGCGGGCGCAATTTTGAAGCGTGACATGTTGGGTATCAATTTACTCGGCGTAACATTATCTTTCACAATGTAAAAAAAATTGGGCTAACTTTACTGTTGTTTAATTTTTTTAATTCAAAAAAAGTGTATTTTTTTTCCAAAAAAAGTGCGGTTGTAAGACCGCTGCGCAAATACAGTGTGACAAAGTATTGCAACAACCACCATTTTATTCTCTAGGGTGTTAGAAAAAAAATGTATAATGTTTGGGGGTTCTAAGTAATTTTCCAGCAAAAAAAAAACTGTTTTTAACTTGTAAACAACAAATCTCAGAAAGAGGTTCGGTCCTTAAGTGTTTAATGAAAGGAATGCATTAATGTAAAAAAACATTTTTAGCCTCCGTATCACTTTAACAATAGGTTAAATGACGCAGGACGTAAGAGTCTTGTTACATATGGGCGCTTTGCTACAGTAGTTGCTCCATGAGACCTCTCCAATACACGGAGTAGGGGTATTATGGTTCAACGCGTTTTGCAATCAGCTTCATTAGGTGGACAGAGGTAATAGTATGTACATTAAGCCCTTGACGGCGATATTATTATTATACAGGATTTATATAGTGCCAACAGTTTGCGCAGCGCTTTAAAACATGAGGGCAGACAGTACACTTACAATACAAATCCATACAGGAGGGATTTGATATAACACAAATATGCAGCCCCAACGCACTGGGCTTTTTGCCGTTGCATATGTGCCTTTGTGTTGGGAGCACGTCGCACAGCGCACTCCCAGCACCGCGACCGGGGTCTCATCGAGAGCCCCCGGCGCCGTAATAACGATCGGGACCTGAAACTCACGATTCTGGGTCACCTGATTGCTATGGTAGCCTCTGATCAGTCAGTGTGAAGCCCGCCCCTGTGTTTCTCTCTGGGTGAATGAAGAGGAAAGATACAATGTATCTTTGTCGCTCTTTACAGAGAAGAAAAAATGTGTGTATACACCGCTTCCGCACCGCCCCAAAGATTCTGCATGCAGGACTTTTTTTTTTCCATCCTGCAAGCGCACCGCCCCAGTGTGAAAGCACTCGGGCTTTCACACTGGGGAGGCTTGAGAGGTGCTATTTTTAGCGCTAAAATGCGTGAAAGGGGTCTTAGTGTAATAAGCCCTATGGAGACCACTGCTGGATTCCTGCACTGGTCAACATCCAGATTATTATAGTTCTCCTCCTCATATGTCCTCCCCATGTCTCAGCATCAACAAAATGTCAGCAGGAATCGATCTGTGTATGGTCAGTTTAACCACTTCCCGCCCATGGCTGTCATATGACTTCCTGGGCTTTGAGCGGGTATATCTGAATGATGACTGTAGTTACAGACATCATTCAGATATTGCCGGTTTCAGCCGGCGAATCTCTACACCATAGGAATGATCATAGCGGCCGTTCCGCCGCTTGATCGTTCCTATGGGAGGAGAGAGGGGACGTCCCCCCCCTCCCGCCGCCCTCCGGTGCTTGCTCCGACTCACCGTTCCGATCGGTGAGGCGGAGAGCGGATCCGCCGGCGCCGGATGTAGATCATAGAGATTTCCGGTGGACCAGATGGTCCCCGGAGTCTCTATGATCATCGGAGGCCGGGCGCGATGTTATGACGTCACGCTCGGCCTCTCCATTCAAAAAAACGGCGCCGCTTCGGCTGGGAAGCGGTGATCGTTTTATTTTTTTTATTATTTCAGGCTTCCCAGCCTAGTGGTGAGATATGGGGTCTTATTGACCCCATATCTCACTATTAAGAGGACCTGTCATGTTATATTCCTATTACAAGGGATGCTTACATTCCTTGTAATAGGAATAAAAGTGATCAAAAAATTTTTTTTTTCAAAAAAGTGTAAAAAAAAATATATATATATATATAATTATCAATTAAAAAAAAATTAAAAATTTTTAAAGCGCCGCTGTCCCCGTGTGCTCGCACGCAGAAGCGAACGCATACGTAAGTCCCGCCCACATATGAAAACGGTGTTCAAACCATACATGTGAGGTATCGCCGCGAACGTTGGAGCCAGAGCAATAATTTTGTCACTAGACCTCCTCTGTAACTCAAAACATGTAACCAGTAAAAAAATTTCAAGCGTCGCCTATGGGGATTTTTAAGTACCGAACATTGGCGCCATTCTACGAGCGTGTGCAATTTTGAAGTGTGACATGTTAGGTATCTATTTACTCGGCGTAACTTCATCTTTCATAATATGCAAAAACATTGGGCTAACTTTACTGTTTTGTTTTTTTTTAAAACACAAAACAGTTTTTTTCCCCAAAAAAACGCGTTCAAAAAATTCCTGCGCAAATACCCTGTGAGATAAAAAGTTGTAACAACCACCATTGTATTCTCTAGGGTTTTTGCTAAAAAAACATATATAATGTTTGGGGGTTCTATGTAATTTTCTAGCAAAAAAATTATGATTTTTACAGGAAGAGAGAAATGTCAGAATTGGCCCGGTAAGGAAGTGGTTAAAATTATGACTTGAAACCTAATAAGTGCGATAATGTCCCAGTTCTAATTGTTTTAAATGATGCTTTTGTTATACATACAATTTACAGGCTACTAAAAGTGGGAGAAAAATGAGGAAGAAGTTTAGAAAGTTTGTAATCATTTTTTCTAGACTACTTCTGGGTAACATTTATTTAAAATAAACCACCAGCTTTCACTCAGACTGTTGCATAGGACTGCTTAGTGTTTGAATTTTTTTTTTTGCCTAGAGATCTTTTCATTGGCTTGAGAGCTCGTTCACATCATAGTGCATGCATTTGTGCACACATTACATGTACTATGTGTGTTTTTTTTGCACTGCCATGCACTAAACCAGGGGTCTCCAAAAATTCGAAACAAAGGGCCAGTTTACCGCTCTTCAAATTTTAGGGGGGGGGGGGTCGGACTGTGGCCAGTAGGAGTAGACCATACCAAAGGCTTGGTGGCCAGTGGGAGTAAAAAAAAAAAAAATACATCATTAGTGTCAGTGGAGGAGGAATAGTACCCCCATCTATTATGCAAGTGGGAGCAATAGTGCCTTATTGTTGGTGAGTGGGAGGAATAGTACCCCATTGTTGGTGTCAGTGGGAGGAATAGTGCCCCGTCTTTAGTATCAGTGGAAGGAACAGTGCCGCAAGGGCCAGATAAAGGCAAGCAAAGGGCCGTATCTGGCTCGCGGGCCGCAGTTTGGTGACCCCTGCACTAGACCATACTGCAATGCAATAATAACATGCATTGCAGTGCATTTTTTCTTATTTTTATTGTTCAGTTTTTTTTTGTTTTTGTTTTTTATTTCTCTATCAATGTCAACAAGGTTACATACGTGTAAAAAGCCACACATGATGATACACGGTGAACATTCCATATTAACAGCTGGAATACATGAGACACATTCTCACTGATTGTGGATATATTGTTATACTAGAAAACCAATGAGGTGGGTACACCTTTCACGTTGCCTATAGATGAAATGTAACACCAGAGCGGGTTTATCTGTTCTCTGGCAAAGACAAGTTCCTGAACTCAAGTTATGAATCAATTTATAAGCAATTAAATCAATAACCAAAGGAAGGGGCTATAGGGAATAAACCTAGGGTATAAAACCAGGGGTAACCATTCCCTATAGTAAGGGTAAATGATACTGGGGAGGGATGGGGGATGAAAGACTGGCCAGGGAAATGGAAAGGTCAGTCTAAGATGACTGTGCTACTTCTGTTCTCTGCAGCTAGTTGCATTGCTAATGAGCTGTGCAAAAAATGCCACGTGTACTTTTTTTTTTTTTTTTTTCTTAAGCCCAACACGGCAGGTGTGACCAAGCCCTAAAGAATCCTCCAGTTTTGTGTCTGTGTGAAGTATTAAAGCTGAGCCAAATCACTAAATTCATGTTTTTGAAGTATTTTTTCTGATAAAACAAGTGTGAATATCTTCAGTCGGTCTTGTGTTTCTTGTCCAAGATGGCGTAAAGCTCCTTTGTTTTGTTCACAGGTGGGTGGAAGAGTTCCTGAGTCCAGAGGTTGGTGGCCTTGAAGCTCTAGTGGAGTACTTGTCCTATGCTCAGTGCTCCTTCCCGTAAGTCAGCATATCGAAACAATTACATACAAGGCTTTTTTTCTCAGAAAATAGGTACAGAAACTTAACCATGACCCCCCAACCCCCCCCCCCCCCCCTCCCCACACACTCTCTCCAAACTGCATCAAATAGTAGGTGTGGTCAAATTTCACTATCAGTGCGAGGGTCTTAAAGGGGCAATTAATGCCAGGAGTGCATTACGTGTTACAAATTCAGGAAAGGGGGGTTACATATAGCCTGCAGCGTTCAGGGTGCGCTATGTACAGAGTTCAGGGGTGCACTACACACAGTGCAGAGTTCAGGGGTGCACTACACACAGTGCTGAGTTCAGCCTTATTCCACAGCCTCTTACCTCTGTATTCCCCATCCACATCTCACTTTCACTCCTCTTCAGCTCTGACCTCTCCACTGCCCCCATCTTCTCACCAACTCCTTAAAAGCTCCACTGTCTTCCACATGTCTTACTTTCGTTGCTGTATTAAGCTAAAAGACCCAGTCGGCTCTAGTACTTCCCCACATACTGTAGTTGGCTTCACCTCTCTCGCTTGCGGGGAGATCATCCAGTAGGGGTGTCGTCATCTGTACTGCACCCCAGGCACCTGCATCTCCCTTGTCCCCATCCAGTGAAAGCCACTCAGGAGATCAGATCTGAGGGAGCCGTTGGAAAATTAGCCGGACTTCTGTGTTTACAAATGATAGTGGTAAGCAGGGAGCAGAGGGCCTTAACCAGAGGTGGTGGAATTGAGTTCCATCAAGTTCTAGCTGAAACAAAGCCCTGATTACATATACTCTGTGTGCAGTTACAGTACATGCAGATGTCATGGCTGTCTAGATATAAGTCTTGCCCAACCATTTCCATCTTTCCGATTGTTTTGATGTCTCGTGCATTTCATGTCTACTACGTGACTCTTGTCTCAGTTTCACACTCCCTAAATTCTCTCTTCATTCCAGGTTAGATGTGGAGAGTTCTGACAATGGAACCCCTGAGAAATCAAAATCTTTGCAGAGGTCAATGGAGGATATTAACAAAAGCACCACTTCTTCTCCTCCTGCAACCATTCCTTCACGTGCCCGCAACCTAACCACCAAGTAAGTCATATGTGACGATGCACGGGACCACCACTTGATTTAAGGGTATTCCTTCTCTTCTTGAGCACCAGTAGGTCATCCCTACATAGCCACAGACTCATTACCAGCTCATATAGCTTCTTATAAACCTTTGTCTGCTAGGATAACCTTTCCACAGCTATAAATACACAATGTGTTGTATTTTGTTCTGGTTTGTATTTGTTTTGCATCATGCCTTTAATTTTTATTGTATTATATACTCACTATTGAGGGAACAGAACATCTTGTTGGGAATCACCTTATCTACAACATAACTGAAATTAGTCCATTGCAAACAGGGATAAAAATCGATTAGTAGCATGATATTACAATGACCCTGGTAGTTTGGGCTCTGAGTGAACCTGCCAGGATGGAAATAAAACAGCTGCCCGTGCTGAATGTTTTTTCAAAATGCATGCTTCTTTCTAAAGCTGGCCATGCATGGCTTGAATTTCGGTCATTTCCTGTTGAATCAGCCAAAATTCTGACAAACGTCAGTCTGAGAATTGAAGGAGCAGGACGGAAAACTGTTGGCCAAACAGTGGCTGCATCCTTATCAGATACAGCCACTGTTCAGGTATTCTGACAGGTGTGGTAGCAATGGCTGTCAAAATACAGAATCTGGCAGGCGAGATTTCCTCCATTCACACTGTTTAGTGTAGATGGGGGAAATGCATTTATGGGACTGAATGAGGGAAATCTTCACATGTATGGCTAGAGATCTGACTGGATCACTAGTGATCAGTGGATCACTGTAAATTAGTGCTCCTTTCACTTGTTTATTAAAGAGATTTCTTTGTGCAGGGTAAACAAAAGAAATCCAACAGATTCCTCGATTTATGCTAAAAAGTGTGGATGGAAGCATCTCCTCTGCTGGCTATTGTATTGCGACAGTTGGCTCCATCAACTGTCAGAATATCTGAACGGTGCTTGCAGTCGTTTGGCTGAAATTCTTGATTGAACAATCTACTTTTGTCAAAACGGGTGATGCCGACAGTGGCGAACCTGACGGCTCAAGTCTTATGCTGATTCAGCTGAAATAGGAGTCATGTATGGCAGACATAAGTTTTGACTCTTCAATGCAGTGGTTCTCAACCGTTATAGTGCCGTGACCCCTTGATAACATTTCCCAAGTTGTGGGGACCCCTAACAGTAAAGTTATTTTCGTAGCGTGTGTTGTCAGCACCCAAGACAAGGCAAGACAAGTAATTTGTTCCCCTAACCCACGTATATTTAGCGCTCCCTGAGTCCCTTCCACACAGTATTAAAACCCCTTATGGTACATTTTTGGATGTACCACTCTTTCTCTTTGTTCTGCTTTCTTTCCCTTTTATCTCTCTCTATCCTAATTTCTTGTCCCCCCCCCCCCCCATCCCACTCTCTAGCCGTCTTTCTTGTTCTTTCTCTTATTCTTTCTCTCCCTTTTTCTTTGTTCCTCCCCCTCTTTTCCTCTCCCTTCCATGTATTCACTGATGAGTGGCAGTGCTGGGGGGAGTTCTGATCAGCCAACTTAGGTGCTCTTGATCAAGGTCATCTGCTGATCTGAGAACTGTAGTGGGGACTTTTAATGGCAACTATAACAGAGACAACAGGTAGTGTTACTCATCGTGTCTCCGACTGTGTGGTGTCTCGCAGCAGTGACACCTATGCCAACATCAGAAGATAGGGTCTCCTTCAGCCCCTCCCACTTCACATTCCTCACCAGTCAGCTGACCTCTAGTCTCTGCCCCCCCAGCCATGCCATGAACTGAATGGGTGGCTGCGAAGAGGCTAAGTGGCTGGCCTCCAGGAACAGCTCAGCTGGGCGGCCACAGGCTCCAGAGACAGCCCTGCTGGGCAGCCTCGAAAAGGCTGGGAGAGCGGTGTGGGCTTCAGGAACAGCCCAGGATTCGGTGACCCCTGGCAAATCATCATTTGACCCCCGAGGGGATCCCGACCCCCAGGTTGAGAACCACTGCTTTAATGCCTTTGTGCTGCTGGCCATGTTGTCTGATTGGTGTCAAGAAACCCCTAGCAAGCTAATTTAATGTGTTCCCTAACAGATACAACTTTTACAACCGTGCTACAATGAGGAACTCTCGTCACCCTAACATGAAGGATGATGTACACGTGTGTGTCATGTGCTTACGGGCAATCATGAACTACCAGGTTTGTACTAGGAAAGCTTTAAGTGATTTCATTGCCATTGGCTAGCTGAGAAGAATAGAATAGAAAAGTTCCGGCCTCTCCATCAGCCATGGTATAACAAAGAAATGGCATTTTCCCTTTACATACACTAGAACAATGTAATGAAGTTATCATTTTTTTGACATACGAGTAACAAAATTACAGGGGGGATTTGAGGTTTCCCAGAAAGTTGATCCATCAGTCAAAGATGGAAAAAACGCATGTAAGCATGACCTTGTCAAGAGGTGACAAATATTGGAATCTATCGTCTTTTGCAAAGTAAAGTGAGGTGGGTTTGTGAGTTTTTATACTCTGCTCAAAAAAAGGAAAACTTTTTAATCAGAGTATAGCATCAAGTCAATTAGACGCATGGGATATTGATATGGTCAGTTTAGTAGCAGAGAGGTTGTTAATCAGTTTCAGCTGCTTTGGTATTAAGAAATTAACAACAGGTGCACTAGATGGGCAACAATGAGATGACCTCCAAAACAGGAATGGTTTTACAGGTGGAGGCCACTGACATTTTTTTCCCTACTCATCTCTTCGGACTGTTTTTCACTAGTTTTGCACTTGGCTAGTGACCCTAGCGCCTAGTGTCACTACTGGTAGCATGAGGCGATATATGGACCCTAAAGAGGTTGCACAGGCAGTTCAACTCCTCCACAATGGCACATCAGTACGTGCCAGTGCCAGAAGGTTTGCTGTGTCTCCCAGCACAGTCTCAAGAGCATTAGGGAGATTCCAGGAGACAGGCAGTTACTCTAGGAGAGCTGGACAGGGCCGTAGCAAGTCCTTAACCCATCAGCAGGACAAGTATCTGCTCCTTTATGAAAGGAGGAACAGGATGAGCACTGCCAGAGATCTACAAAATGACCTCTAGCAGTCCACTGGTGTTATTTGTCTCTGACCAAACAATCACAAACAGACTTCATGAGGGTGGCCTGAGGGACCGATGTCCTCTAGTGGGCCCTGTGCTCATTGCCCGGCACCGTGTAGCTTGATTGGCATTTGCCATTGAACACCAGAATTGGCCGGTCCACCACAGGCGCTCTGTGCTTTCAAAGATGAGAGCGGGTTCACACTGAGCACATGTGACAAACATGAAAGGGTCTGAAGAAGCCGTGGAGAATGTTATGCTGCCTGTAGTTCAGCATGACCGGTTTGGTGGTGGGTCAGTGATGGTCTGGGGAGGCATATCCATGGAGGGACACACAGACCTCTGTAGCATGGCACCCTGACTGCCTTTAGGTATCGGGATGAAATCCTTGGACCCATTGTCAGACCCTATGCTGGTTCAGTGGGCCCTGGGTTCCTCCTGGTGCCATGTGGCAAGGCTATGCAGCCAGTTCCTGGAGGATGAAGGAATTGATACCATTAAATGGCCCCCATGCTCGCCTGACCTTAATCCAATAGTACACCTCTAGGACATTAAGTATCGGTCCATCCCACTGCGCCAGGTTGCACCTCAGTCTGTTTAGGAGCTCAGTGATGCCCTCCTCCAGATCTGGGAGGAAATGCCCCAGGACACCATTCGTTGTCTCATTAGGAGCATGCTCCGACGTTGTCAGGCATGCATACAAGCACGTGGGGGCCATACAAACTACTGAGTACCATTTTGAGTTGCTGCAATGAAATTTCAGCAAAATGGACTAGCCTGCTGCATCTTTTTTTTTCACTTTGATTTTCAGGGTGTCTTTGAATTCAGCCCTCTGTAGGTTGATAATTTACATTTCCATCAAACGATGGGGCATTCTTTCATTTCTAACACATTACCCAGTCCATATATAGATATGCAGCATGATATTTTTCCCCATTGAGATCTAATGTGTTTTCAAAGTGTTCATGTAATTTTTTTGATGTGTGTGTCTGTGTATATATGTATGTATACACTGTATATATGGTGTGTGTGTGTAAAATATATATACATACATATACACACACACACACACAGTAGCTTGAAAAAGCATTCATACCCCTTAAAAGTTTCCACATTTTGTCATTTTACAACCAAAAATTTAAATGTATTTTATTGGGATTTTATGTGATAGACCAACACAAAGTGGCACATAATTGTGAAGTGGAAGGAAAATGATAAATGGTTTTCAAAATTTTTTACAAATAAATATGTGAAAAGTGTGGCGTGCATTTGTATTCAGTCCCTTTTACTCTAATACCCCTAACTAAAATCTAGTGGAACCAATTGCCTTCAGAAGTCGCCTAATTAGTAACTAGAGTCCACCCGTCGTGGAATTTAATCTCAGTATAAATTCAGATGTTCTGTGAAGCCCTCAGAGGTTTGTTAGAGAACTTTATTGAACAAACAGCTTCATAAAGGCTAAGGAACACACCAGACAGGTCAGGGATAAAGTTGTGGAGAAGTTTAAAGCAGGGTTAGGGTATAGAAAAATATCCCAAGCTTTAAACATCTCACGAGCACTGTTCAATCCATCATCTGAAAATAGAAAGAGTATGGCACAGCTGCAAACCTACCAATACATGGCCATCCACCTAAACTGAAAGGCCGGGCAAGGAGAACATTCATCAGAGAAGCAGCCAAGAGGCCCATGGTAACTCTGGAGGAGCTGCAGAGATCCACAGCTCAGTTGGGAGAATCTGTCCAAAGGACAACTATTAGTCGTGCTCTCCACAAATCTGGCCTTTATGAAAGAGTGGCAAGAAGAAAGCCATTGTTAAAAGAAAACCATAAGAAGTCAGTTTGCAGTTTGTGAGAAGCCATGTGGGGACACAGCAAACATGTGGAAGAAGGTGCTCTGGTCAGATTTTTGAACTTTTTGGCCTAAAAGCAATATACTATGTGTGATGGAAAACTAACACTGCACAACACCCTGAATACACCATTTCCACCATGAAACATGGTGGTGGCAGCATCATGTTGTGAAGATGCTTTTCTTCAGCAAGGACAGGGAAGCTGGTCAGAGTTGATGGGAAGATGGATGGAGCCAAATACAGGGCAATCTTAAAAGAAAACCTGTTTAGAGTCTGCAAAAGACTTGAGACTGGGGTGGAGGTTCACCTTCCAGTAGGACAACGACCCTAAACATACAGCCAGAGCTACAATGGAATGGTTTAGATCAAGGCATATTCATGTGTTAGAATGGCCCAGTCAAAGCCCAGACCTAAATCCAATTGAGAATCTGTGGCAAGGCTTGAAAATTGCTGTTCACAGACGCTCTCCATCCAATCTGCCAGAGCTTGAGCTATTTTGATGTCACTCTCTAGATGTGCAAAGCTGGTAGAGACATACCCAAGAAGACTTGCAGCTGTAATTGCAGTGAAAGGTGGTTCTACAAAGTATTGACTCAGGGGGGGCTGAATACAAATACACGCCACACTTTTCACATATTTATTTGTAAAAAAAAATTGGAAAACCATTTATCATTTTCCTTCCATTTCACAATTATGTGCCGCTTTGTGTTGGTCTATCACATAAAATACCAATAAAATACATTTACGTTTTTGGTTACAACATGACGAAATGTGGAAAATTTCAAAGGGTATGAATACTTTTTGGAGGCACACACACACACACATATATATATATATATATATATATATATATATATATATATATATATATATATATACATACACACGCATTGTAAATGTTTATTGGATGAAGGCATAACACTTCAGACCTCATTGTATTCCGTTGAATAATGGACATCAAACTGTGTACAGCCTTCAGTGGAGTACTGGCTATATGATCTCTGGAGGAGGATATTGGGGTACTGACATTCAGGCAGAGCCAGACAATCAGTATGTAGAACACTGGTAATGTCATCTCTGGAGGAGGATATTTGGGTAAATATTTAGGCACAGCCAGACCATCAGTGGAGCTTCAACCACATAGTCTCTGGAAGAGGAACATGGGATACATGGGATATAACATTGAGGCAGAAACCAAGCTGTTTTTCTTGGTTTTGGATAGGTAATGATTAGAACAACATTCATGTTTTACCGCTATCAGGGGCTCCATAAGAGAAATTTCCCCTTACTACCTGTTTTGGAGACAGCCTTTTAGCAGACAGGAAGTGAGTAAAAAATCTGCAACAGGAAACCGTGCTAATCACACGGCCATTGTGCACTGGGAGGATACTGTGCCAATACATTGATCCTGGTTCATCACGCTGTTTAATTTTCTCTTTTGTTAAAAATGTTTTGAAATGTCAAAAGTTCTATTCACACAGAAGTGTTGCGATGCAGTAGTTTGTGCCGCAACCCACTGCTGAAACAAAATACTGTAGGCAGTACATTTTTTTGTTTGTTTGTTTCAGCACACCCACAGGCTTTTTGCCTTGTCTTTTAATGGCACTGTGCAGGGTGAATGCACCCTTAAGTAGAACATTGACCAGAAGAAAAAGCATGGAAATTTAATTCATTAATACCTGTAATAAGGAGTGCAATACAGGAATAGTCTAAATCCAATTGTCACTTGCATTCCCGAGGATGTGCAGTAACTGGGAGAGTTAGAGTTGAAAAAAGTTATGATTGCTGAGGCCACACACAAAACTTTTTTTTTTTACAAGAATTGGCTGCTGGAAACCCTGTGGGGATATACAGAACCCAGTGTGGAAATCAACCAAAAGAAACTCAAGGACAGCTCTGGAATATCTCCAATTGGGTGGCAGATGGTCATTTGTCTAATATTTGAATATATCTGATCAGTTTGTTGGTAATAGACTCATATCTGTATTGATGTACTGTATTGTATTAAATTATGGTGTCTTCTTTCCATAAAGTCTGGATTCAGTATGGTGATGTCCCACCCCTCCTGTGTCAATCAGATTACCCTCAGCCTCACCAACAAGAACCCCCGGTGAGTAGGGCCTGTGATGGAAACTGATGTGATATCACCTGACATTGCTTATTTTTTCAGGATGTTCTCTATTTTTCTTTTCCTTCTTCATTTCATTCCAACTGCCAACTTATATAATAATTAAAGGAAGCCCATCATGAGCTGACACAGAGGCCACCAGTACTTACCTCTACTAAATTCCAGGTACCTGGCTGTCATGTTGAGCCTCTTCAATATTTTGTTTGTCCTTACCAAATCGTACAGAGGCTGCCCACCACCATAAGCACCAGGCAATGCACTCCGGCTCCAATAACTGTCTAGGGGATGTCTTTTTGAAATGTATTGCTTGCAGAACCTTAAAGTGAAGAGGTAAGAGGGCATGGGATACTCCAAAGAACAATCAGCATTTGCAATGAAAGGACATTTTGCTCCCTGGTTCCTGTCTGGAGGTAACTGAGGGTATCAGACAGTCTAAGGCAAGGATCTTCAAACTATGGCCCTCCAGTTGTTCAAGAACTACAATTCCCATCATGCCTAGCCATGTCTGGGAATGTCAGAGTTTTATAATGCTTCATGGGATGTGTAGTTCTGCAACAGCTAGAGGGCCATAGTTTGAGGATCCCTGGTCTAAGGCCTTATAGTTGTAGACCATAAGGCAATTCTCTGTGGCATCTGGTTACCTTGCACCACTGCACTAATTAGTGGTACCCAATGTGGTTTCTAGGAGGCTGCACTGTAATGGAGGGACACTTTCCTCTTGTCAGGGCTGGGCTCTCAGCAGCTCTCTTCTCTGTGTCAGCTGTCGGATAATTGTCAGCACTCATTGATTCCTCAGTGGCTCACCTGGTTATCATTATCTTCTCATCAGTCCCACCTACAGACAGCCTCTTCTGGCTATTTAAACTGCCTTGTTCATTCATTTCGTGCCTTCGCCTTGGTCAACATATCTGGAGATTCACTGCTGTGTTCCTGTGAAAGACTTTGCCAGGCTGATGTCCCTTCTGGTTCCTGATCCTGTTCTTCTGCCTCCGACTACGCTGATCTCTAGTTTCCTGATTACTGGCTTGTCTGACTACCCGCATTGGCTTCCGATCCCTGGCTTATGTTTTGACTACGTTTACTGATCACCATTTTTACCAATACATTAAAAGGTGTGATTTTTACTGCATTTTCTGTCTCAGTCTGACACCTCTATACTCACACTTCAGGATTCTGCTCTGGACAAGAGAATGGCCAGTACTCTGAAACCCTATGAGAGCTGTCTCAGTCCAAGCTACCACTGGGACTTCTATTCCAAAAGCACACAGTCACCAAGAATCAATTTAGGGTCTTTACTCACAAGTCCCCAGGGCAGCTGGCAGCTTTTTGTGGACATGGTCCAGTGAGGGCAACAATTCTCCCCCAGACCAGATGCCTTGAGGTGAAGTCCTACAGCCGGATTCTCAGATAAATCCAGGCCCTCATGCCTGACACAGCTAAGGCTTCAAGAACAGCTACACAGTCCACGGGATGCATGGGCAGCGGCTCCTGTGGCTTTGGAACTCTCCTGAAGAGCGAGAACAATCTCTCCAGGGCTTCAGGCTTTTTATAACCTCCCCAGTAACCTTCTGGACACTCCTCTCAAGGGACTGGCTAGGAATTGATAAATATTCAGACTGTTCATTTGAATCTCCCTCCCTATTTCCTAGGAGCTTCTTCCAAAGGCAGGGAGAAGCAATCAAACCCCCAGCCTGTGAAACCCTGAATAGACCGGTCCAAACAATCACTGCTCCCTTGACTACAGAAGGAGCCAAAAACTACATTTGCTTAGCATCCTATGAGACACCAATCCAGAACAACAATACAGATAAACTTTTCCCATACGTTTTCCAGACGTTCCTGATCTGCATTCATGTTTCTAGTCAGTAAATCAAGTACTGAAGCCAGTAGGCCAGCATAGCAAACAGGAAACCATGATGTTTAGGAGGAAGTCCAAAATGGCAGCTCACATACTTCTTTTCTGACAAGATTATTTCACAGCACACCATCAATTTAGTAAATACTTAAGCCCTTTTCTAGCACCATGTGCCACCACCCTTCCCTTACCTCTGTTACCATAGTTTGACAGGCCACACCAATATGTTTGACAGGCTCAACTTGTTCAGAACAACTTAAAACCAATTCCCCAGTTTCAGTTTCTTACAGCTGTTATCTATTGCACATGACTGGTTTGTAGTTGAGAAACAGACTTGTTACTTGCAACCATTCCACACTAATAGGACAATTGCATAAGCAGCATTCATACTATTTCTCACCTTGCTCCTTCAACATTCTAAAATAAATTTGCCCTTTTCTTTAGTACAAAGGCCCTGGTCCTAGAGCTTCTGGCAGCCGTGTGTTTGGTCAGGGGAGGACATGAACTGATACTCTCGGCTTTCAATTATTTCCAGGAGGTAAGGATGTGTATGTTTTCATGATCGTAGAAATAAAGCAAAGTGGTAAATGCTAACTGAAGTTTTCCAGCTTCTATCTTTTCTCTCTAATAAAACAATATCAAATTAATGTATGTCAAGGGATGCTTAGAACACTCATTTGCACTTTTTTAACCACAGAGCAATTGTGGTTTTGTGGATGCATAACTAGGAAATAATTCTCACCGTTGGGGACAGAGAGCAACAAAACTTTGTAAAGGTTGTAACCCTTCCCAACTAATAGAGCTCCTACTGCCATGCCTCATTTGGAGTGATTCTACTTACTTCTGTGCTGATGAAACAAGAAAAATGTGGGGTTTGCTCAATCATGGGACATAAAAAAGCACTTTACTCATAACTTAAAACAAAGTCGTTTTGGCTGATGATCTAGAACAGTGGTCTCCAAACTGCAGCCTGGGGCCAGATTCAGCTCTTTGCTTGCATTTATCTGGCCCCTGGGACACTATTTTTATCCACTAATACCAACAATGGGACATAATTCGACCCACACTGACACCAATGAAGTTCCAGAATTCCTCCCAATAACACCAAAGATAGGGCACAATTCCTCCCAATGACACCAATGATGGGGCATTGTTCCTTCCCACTGATGTCGGGACCTTTTCTACTCCCAATGCCCACAATCTGGCCCCTCTTAAGTCTGAAGCACAGTAAACTGGCCCTTTGTTTAGCCAGTTTGGAGACCCCTGTTCTAGAAGATGAGATCCCAACTAGCCAGCACACTGCAACCTAGCTTGAATTAAATTTTTAGTGTTGGATAGAGAGGGGATGTCTCACCTCCTGTTGTGTATCATGGGCAGGAAATTAAAGAAAATCTCCTGAGTGGAATATGGCAAAAAATACAGCGGCTTTCCATTTCTTACTCTATACAAAACCGGCTTTAGATATACTTAGTATAAACACTGTGTAAATATATCTAATAATTCCTTAATACTGCTGTGTTTGCACAGGTATGCGGAGAAGGTGCAAGATTTGAAAAGTTAATGGAATACTTCCGAACTGAGGATTCCAACATTGACTTTATGGTGAGTGTGCAACATTGACATTGAGGTGCGATATATAAATATTAGATGCAAAAGGAAAAGTGGAGGGGGGGAATAGGTAATAACCTTGAATGTTTCATCTGTTGCTGTATGTACATAAAGGTATGGCTTAAGGAGTTTTGGGTGAGGGAGAACTTGGGTTGTCTTCACACAGTTGTGCTCAAAAGTTTGCATAACCTTGGAGAATTGGATGAGTGAGTAGGCAAAAGTATTTTCTTGTATTCAGGGCGGCACAGTGGTGTACTGGGTAACACTTTCGCCTAGCAGTAAGAAGGGTCGCTGGTTCGAATCCCAACCACAACACTACCTGCGTGGAGTTTGCATGTTCTCCCTGTGCCTGCGTGGGTTTACTCCGGTTTCCTCCCACACTCCAAAGACATGCTGGTAGGTTAATTGGATCCTGTCTAAAATATCCCTAGTATCCTCTTATCCCATACGCACACCACCCATTCCACCTCATATTCTTACATCTATCCAGCCCATTCATGCTCGAGCCATAACTTCCATATATTCTTATATTTCATTAGACTACCTCTTTTTCTATACCAATATTCCTCTTTCGTGATCATGTCCTTGACCTCTTTTCTCCATTCTCCTACTGTTGGGGGTTCTTTTGGTCTGCCACTTTCGTGCTATAATTTTCCTTCCCTGAAACAGGCATCTTATAATAGCGGTCTGGGTGTCCCTCAGCATATCATTTTCCTCCAGCAAACTCAACAGACAGATTCTGCCCTCCATTTCTAATGAGGACCCAAATATTGCGTTGATTTCCTCCACTAGTTTTTCCCAATATCTGTATAACTTGGGGCATCGCCAAAACATATGCACGAGGTCTCCTTTTTCATCTCCGCACCGCTGACACTTCGCATCCTGCCTCTTACCAAACCTAAATAGTTTCTCTGGTGTGTAATAAAGTCTGTAAATCAAAAATAAATAAGAGACTCCCTGTGACGGTGATAGAGATATCCTTGGCCCTAATGCCAAAATAAATTTCCATTGTTCATCCGTTATTGTACCAACCTCTTCCTCCCATTTAGCTCTCTTCCTGGGCTCCACCCCCCCTTCTCGCCCCGCCTTATTTATACTCTTGTACATTTGTGAGATCAGCCCTTTAGACCCCTTGGTATTTACCAGATTCCTTAGCAAGGGCATTTCACTCCACTCTATCGCCTTGCCACTGAATTGTACCTCCAGGGCATGCCTTACTTGCAAGTAGCTGAAAAATAATCTGTTGGGTACTGCAAATTCCTCTTT
Organism: Lithobates clamitans; assembly: GCA_037952925.1. NCBI lineage: Eukaryota > Metazoa > Chordata > Amphibia > Anura > Ranidae > Lithobates > Lithobates clamitans. The sequence continues at coordinate 1,183,494 of JBBGZY010001195.1, forward strand.
TATCTCTTGAAACGTTTTCAACCTTCCTGTCCTGTACAGTTGCACCAGACAATGAATACCCCTCCTATCCCATTCTTCTATTCTCCCCATCACCCTGAACTCCTTCAGATTTTTATTATTTCATATCGGGGAAAACTCGGAGTACCCTGTATATCCCAGTACCGCCTTTACCGACTTCCAGCATTTAATCATTAGCTGAGTTGTTGGGCAGCTATATCCAAAAAGTTCAGCCTCCACTGCCTTCACCTCTGTATCATGACTGCTATTGTACAACCATACACTATTTCTTCCTACCCTTTCTTCCGCCAGATTACTGCCTCTCATAAACTGGATTTGGGCTGCCAAAAAGTAACTCCAGGGGTCCGGTAGCGCCAGGCCTCCCTCCTCTCTCGGCCGCTGCAGCGCTCTCAAACCAATTCTTGCCACTCCGTTTTTCCAAATTAATTCCCTAAACAAACTATCCAGCCTCCCAAACCAGTGCTTCGGGATCCAGACAGGAGAATTGTGTAACACAAACAAAATTTGCGGCATCCATATCATTTTAATAAGATTGCATCTACCGGCGACCGAGAGAGGAAGTTCGCCCCACACCCGGCTCTTCTGTTTTAACTTTGCCATTATTGGTACCACATTGCCAGTTATATACTGCCCTGGGTCTTTGGTTATGTTTACCCCCAAGTACCTCATTTGATTTACGATTTTTATGGAATTCACCTGTCCTGGGAGCGGGTTAACCAGGGGGTCTATCAGTAAGAGAGACGATTTTTCCCAGTTGATTCTCAAACCCGAAAAGCACCAAAATTCTTTAATCAGTTTCATAGCCCCTAGCAGGGAGGCTTGTGTATCTTCCAGGAACAGCAGAATGTCATCCGCATACATTGCGACTTTCTCCTCTGTGCCCTTTCTTGCGACATTCTTAGGGAGACCGCCAGAGCTTCCAATGCAAGGGCGAAGAACAGGGGCGACAGTGGGCACCCCTGTCTCGTCCCCCTACCTAACTGAAACCACCCGGAGCACTCACCGTTAACCCTAACCCTGGCTCTCGGTTTGTCATATAAAAGACTCAACCAGTTCACAAAATTAGGGCCAAATTTAAACTCTGCCAGTACTTTCCACAAATAATGCCACTCAAGGCAATCAAATGCCTTGACCGCATCTAGTGATAGTATAGCTCTATTCCCTTCTTTCTCCGTAGGTACTTGTATATTACTGTACACTCTTCTAATATTCATACTCACCGATCTGTCCGGTATGAAGCCGGTTTGGTCTGAGTGGGTTACTTTCGCAATTATCTTTTTTAACCTGTTTGCTAGGGTTTTTGCCAGAATCTTAATATCTGTGCATAGAAGTGAGATTGGTCTATATGAGGCTACATCTAACGGGTTCTTCCCTTCCTTTAACAAGATTACAATAGTGGCTTCTGTCATAGACATGGGCAATCTAACCTCCACAACGGCTCCGTTCAAAACTTCCAGTAATTTTGGCAGCAAGACATCCCCGTATCTCTTATAAGTTTCTATGGGCAAACCGTCCGGTCCTGGCGTTTTTTGATTCGCCATTTCCTTTACCACTCCCTGCAACTCCACCAGTGTCAATGGAGCTCCCAGAGCATCTCTTTCCTCACTGGATAACGGGGTTATTTTTAATTTCTCAAAGAACTCCCACATCTCCCCCTCTACATCCGACTGTGGGGCCCCATACAGACCATCATAGTAGTCTTTAAACACTTCAACTATACCAGGGGTAGTTCTAATGGTGTTCCCGTCCTTATCCCATATTTCTGCTATAGTGGATGAGGGGCCATTTGCCCTAGCTATCAGTGCCAAAGTTCTACCCACTAATTCCCCTTCACAAAAAAAATTCTGTTTCTGAAACATTCTGCTCCTTTCTTCTTTCTCTAGTACTAATTTCCTATATTCTTCCTGGCCTTCTACCCAAGCCTCATACCTAGCTATAGTTGGCTCCTCTAGATACCTCCCTTCTGCCACCCTCACCTTTTCTCTTATTCTGTGTTCCGTGACCCGTGTTTTTTTTTTGGCATAGGAGATTTTCTGAATGAAGACCCCTCTAAGGAACGCCTTCAAGGCGTCCCAGGTTATACCTAGCGAGGCAGATCCTGAGTTCATATTTATAAATTCTTCCAAACAACCAGCTATCGCCTCATCATCCTCAATTATTTCAAGCCAAAAGGGGTTCAGTCTCCACTCCCCCCCTCCAACGCTCCGCCCCATTCTAACTGAAAAGACCAGTGGAGAGTGGTCTGAGAGCCCCCTTGGCTCATAATCTATCCCTCCCATTATCCTCAGGGCTTCCTCATTACAGAGCACTAAATCAATCCTGGATAAAGTTGCATGCGTCCTCGAGTGGCATGAATATTGCCTCTCGCTCGGATGCCACTTCCTCCAGATATCCACCCATCCCACTTCCACACAGAATTGGGAGAGTGGGCCCTTAGATGACCCTCCAGGGATCCCCTTTGTCGGGAATCTGTCTACACAGTTGTCCATAACCGTATTAAAGTCCCCTGTCACTACAACCGGTACCCCAGGTTTGTCCACTATGAAGCCTATCAATTCGCTAAGTATTTCTGTTTTAAATGGTGGAGGAATATACACACTTGCAAGAACACAATCCTGCCCCTCAGTATTACAGTAGAGAAAAACATATCGACCATACTTATCCAGTTTACTCTGCCTGCAGGAGAAAACCAACCCAGTGTTTATCAGCACACTCACTCCCCTTGAATACGAGGTATGAGTTGAGTGATACTGCTCTTGATAGTTCCTATTCCTCAGAGTGTTCACTGTATCTTTATCTAGGTGGGTCTCCTGGAGACAGAGTATCCTGACATCCCTTGTTCTGGCCATAGAAAAAATAGCTTGTTTCTTACATACATCTTTCACCCCCCTTACATTCCAAGAACATATCTTCATATATTTAGATTTACCTAAGGTCACCCTCTTATCTATGGTGGAGGAGAATGGAGGGATGGCGGGGGGGGGGTTTGAGGGGAAAATGGAGGTTTTAAAGGCTTGTGGATATCACTAAAAATTGTATATCTATATGTGGTCTCTATATGATCTGCTTGCTTGGAGGAAATTTGTGCTTTACTTTTAACTATGAAGTCTAGGATTAATAAAAATAAACAATATATTAGCCACAATGATGTGAAAAAAAAAGAGACGGGACAAATTTTGATTTTCAAAGTTGACACGACTTCTCTTAAAATAAATTTCGCTGAAGTGGCATAAAGAAAAAAAAAAATAAATAAATATCCCTAGTATGTATGAATGTGAGTTAGGGACCCTTAGATTGTAAGCTCCTTGAGGGTAGGGACTGATGTGAATGTACAATGTATATGTAAAGCGCTGCGTAAATTGACGTCGCTATATAAGTACCTTAAATAAATAAATAAAATAAATACATTTCTTATGGTACTCATATTCAACTGTAGGTCATAACAGAATGGCACAAATAAAAAACAAAACATGGCAACAAGTAAACAAATGAAATGACCCCTGTTCAAAAGTCTGCACACACTTAGTTCTTAATACTGTGTATTGCCCCCTTTAACATTAATAACAGTGCTCAGTCCATTATAATGGTTGTCTATGAGGCCCTGAATTATTGCAGGTGGTATAGCTGCCCATTCATCTTGGCAAAATGCCTCCAGGTCATGCAAAGTCTTTGTGGTTTATGCAAGACGACCACTTTTGAGATCTCTCCAGAGTGTCTCGATGATATTAAGGTCAGGAGACTGTGATGGATACTCCAGAATCTTCACCTTTTTCTGCTGTAACCACTGGAGGGTGAACTTGGCCTTGTGTTTATGGCCATTGTCATGCTGGAAAGTCCAAGAGCATCTCCCCTGCAGCTTTCGTGCAGAAGAATGCAAATCGTCTGCCAGTATTTTCTGATAACATGCTGCATGCATCTTGCCATCAATTTCCACAAGATTCCCTATGCCTTTAAAGCTCACACCCCCCCAAAACAACAGTGAGCTACCACCATGTTTCACAGTGGGTAATTTTGCCGCTATAGGCGTTGTTGATCCCTCTCCAAACGCTGCGCTTACGGTTGTGATCTTAAAGCTCTGTCTTGGTCTCGTTGCTCCAGATTACAGTGTGTCAGCAGCTGTGAGGCAAGTCAAGGTGTTGTCAGGCATATTGTAATCAGGCTTTTTTGCGACATTGGCGCTGTAAAGGCTTCTTTCCAGCAACTTGTTCATGCAGATCATTTTTGTTCAAGTATCACCATATTGTGCTCCTTAAAGCAACTACACTGTCTTTTTCAGAGCAGCCTGTATTTTTCTGAGGTTACTTCTTTGTATCCATCAATTCCTCTGGATGCAATCTTTTTTTTTGTCTGCCTGACCTTGGCTTGGTATCAAGAGAAACTCATTGACAATTTATACACAGACACTAATTGCAATTTAAAAAGCCACAGATGTGGGAAAATAGCCTTTTTGCACTATAAACAAAAAAAGGCCGACAATTTAGAAAAAGGAAAAAAAAACAATATATTTTAATTTGTTATAACACAAATCCAATAAAAAAAATAATTAAAAAATCCAATTTCTTCATAGATTTAGGCCAATATGTATTCTGCCACATATTTTTGGTAAAAAAAAAAATCCCAATGAGCGTATATTGATTGGTTTGAGAAAACTATGGTTTACAAATGATGGTATATATTTTGGATTTTTTCTTTTCTATTTTTTTTTAATACTAGTAGTAATGTGGGGCAGCGATCAGCGACTTATAGCGGGACTGCAATATTGCAGCGGACAATCTGACACTGACACTTTGTGAGAACCAGTGACACTAATACAGTGATCAGTGCTAAACATATGCACTGTCACTGTACTAATGACGCTGGCTGGGCTGGGAAAGGGTTAAATATCTAGGGCGATCGATTAAACAAAAGACCGATTTTTGGTATGACCAGTCATATTTTTAATATCAATGCCAATATTTCATGATTTCTGCCAGGGTATGTAAACTTTTGAGCACACCTGTAGATCCTTGACTATAACCCTACTGAACACCTTTTGGGATGAATTGGATATAAAAAACCTTCCCAGAAGAGTGGAGGCTGTTTTTGCATTATATAATGGGACATCTTCCTGAATGCTCTTGGCTTCCTCAAATGCCAGGACCCATAGTCCGTAGCGGTGACGGCCGGTGCTCAATATTTTGGGGGGGAGGCGGGTGGAAAGGCGCCAATCCCCCCCCCCCGCGCAGGAGTTGGATGGGAACGCGGCGATCAACCCACCTCAATGGAAGATGGACGGTGAAGGCAGCAATTAGAGGCCTCCTTACCTTAGGGGCAGATGAGGTGGATCCGGAGTAGGGCTGCTGCTCCTCCCTCCAGCTACTCCTCACTCCAGGGCCGTTGCTTCTCCTCCCAGCCAAACAGGAAGTGGGTCCTGAGACCCGATTGGCCAGGAGTCCTAAGACTCCTGGCCAATCGGGTCTCAGGACCCATTTCCTGATTGGCTGGGAGGAAAATCAGGAAGACCATAGCGAATATCATTTCGCTATTGTCACACAACTGGGTGGGCTCAGGACACAGTGCTCTGCGCCCCAAGGCCACCCTTTTTTGAAGCCAATTAGAGCCTCAGACTCTAATCATGTATTAAAAAAAAAAAAAAAACCCATTGAAATCCATTTGTTCCACGCCCCGCATGTAGATTAGGGGCCAGGCACATGGATTAGGGGGGCGGCTCCCCCCGTATGGACAAGCCGCCACTGGTCAGTAGGCAAGAGGCTACCTTGCCGTCCCCTCCAAGAGCCCGTGTCCCGGTTGGGTCTATCAGTGTGATTATATCAGTACATGTTTTTAGGACAAGTTGGAAAAGGCAATATGAAAAACTTTTTCAGCGTGTGTATTGGCTGTGTCTTCCTTTCAGTGTTACTGAATAATATTATGGTCTTTTGTGTTTGCAGGTGGCTTGCATGCAGTTCATTAACATAGTGGTCCACTCTGTAAAAAACATGAATTTCCGGGTTTTTCTACAGTATGAATTCTCCCTCTTGGGACTGGAAGAGTATCTTGAGGTAAGTGTGCTTTTCTTACATTTCTAAGCACCCAGTTATTTGCTACCTGTTTCCCCTTACAAATCAATTTTTTAACCTGTTATGAAGCAAGGTAAGAAATTAGTCCTTGTTATATCCCATACATTGTGGTGCTTACACATTATCCAACCTAGCAAAAAAAAAAAAACACAATTGTGGTAGGGCATAGGTGGGGGTATAGCATATACTTTTCTTTTATGTAGTATATCAGGCTATGTTAGAGGAGAATAAGAGGTAGAGCTGCTGTATATGACTCTTATGCTGCGTACACACGATCAGACTTTTCGTCTACAAAAGTCCGACGGACGCCGACGGACTAAAGCTGGCTGACAATCCGATCGTGTGTGGGCTTCCCCGGACTTTTAGCGGACTTTCAGCTGACTTTTCCAGCCGCAAATCTGACGGACTTTAGATTTGAAACATACTTCAAATCTTTACGTCGTAACTACGCCGGACCCAGAAATCCGCTCGTCTGTGTGCTAGTCCGACGGGCAAAAACCCACGCTAGGGCAGCTATTGGCTACTGGCTATCAACTTCCTTATTTTAGTCCGGTGTACGTCATCACGTACGAATCCGTCTGACTTTTGTGTGATCGTGTGTAGGCAAGTCCGTTCGTAAGAAAGTCTGCCGCAAGTCCGACAAAAGTCAGACAAAAGTCCGTCGAAAGTCTGTCGGACAGACTGTCGGACTTTTGTAGCCGAAAAGTCCGACCGTGTGTACGCGGCATAAGGGATAAAGACTTGGAGTTTTGAAGGTTTCTCACTTAAAACTCAAAATTAAGAGGTCTATAAATGTAGTGGGCTGCACTTTAGACCACATATTTTAAGCCAGCACAGTAAATGAATCATTTCCTTATTTGCCAGGAGTTGAAGAAGACGGAAAGCGAAAGACTCCAAGTACAAATTCAAGCCTATCTCGATAATATCTTTGATGTGAATAATCTTCTAGAGGACACTGAGAACAAACATGAGATGCTGGAGCATGTTGATGACCTACAAGCCCATATGGCTCTTGTAAGTTTCTAACACATAGGCATAAGAATTTTTATGATAAAGGAGAACTATGGAATCCTATAATGTACTGATTGATCTTTTTGGTGTTTAGCTCACAGAGAAGCTACAGCAAACAGAAAACGAATACATAAGAAGAGTGGCTGAGCTAGAGAAGCAGTTGGACCAGACTCGCAAAGAGTTGAGTGCTTTAAAAGTAAGTGTATTTTCTGGGGTTGCCAACTCCCTCCACTGTGTAAAGGAAAAAGTCATGTAGTTCTGGGGGGCCTTATTTACATTAGAAGGAACTCAGTAGGGCAACATGTTGATTTCACCTCCCAACAGCTGCCCCAGTTAGAATTTTACAAACCAGGGTGCCCTAGCTTGGTGGAGGGGGGGGGGGGGGGTTGGAAGGTTAGGGGTAGATTTAGGTCATGCCTATACAAATCCTTTACATTAAACAATTGTGTGGACAAAAGTTGGTTGGAGTAGGGTATTTAATTAACCATTTGACTGCTTGACAATCAGTTCTTCCTCTGATATTCTTCAGGAGAAGCAAGCCTCATATGTTCCAGTGGATACACACCTGGCTGTAAGACGTTTGAAATCCAGCGACCAAGGAGTACTGTGGGTTGAGCCTGCAGGGGACACATGTACAGAGGATTCCTACTCTAGCAGTGAGAACATTAGGTCCTCTGCTAGCACGATCCATCCTCCAGCCTCACCATCAGCCATCAGGCTGACTATAATATCTCCTCCAGTCACATCTACAGGTAACGGGTTTTATACACATCTTTTAAATGGCTATTAAAATTCTCTATGCATTTCATTTGGTTCCTTTGGAGTTTATCAGTGTTTTGTAATGACTATTTATAAAAAATCTTTATTTTACAAAGGAACATTGCATACAGGGTGCCTAGCTCCCATCTGTCTCTCATTTACAGGTACTGGTCCTTTTTAGAAGAAAATCTCACTGCTCTTCCTCTGTTTTACCTGTAGTGTGATATCAAAAAGTACTGTTTAACTATCAGTGTCAATTGAACTTTTCATGCAGCCTCCAAATGAATGCATTCACAATTGTTTCAAAAGCTGACAAAAAAGAAAAAGATGGAAAAAAACATTTATGGGTCTCTCTATTTATTTTTTGCATTTTAATTCCTCCTGGTCTGTATCATGGAACATGGCAGGAGTGTGTTATTTGCCTACATCTTTTTTGCCTAAAGGTGCCCCTCTATTTCTCTCAAAAACTTAAGAAGTAGGCACGGTGGATCCTTGACAGTGGTTTCACAGTGCATTGTGGGTTTTCTAAAAAGGCTAGTACAACAGTAGCTGTTTGCCTTCAAACTATTTCTCTATAACCAAAACACTGTGTGGAGGGGAATTGGTTTTCTGACTCATTCAACTTTGTAATTTGAACTTCACGTACAATAGGTATAGAAAAGAATCACCCCCCTTTAAAATAATTATATTTTATTGCTTTGCAGTCTGAAATGAAGACACGCAGTTTTTGTTTTATCCAGCTGTATTTACTAGTGTAACTTAAAACATCCACTAGTGAAAGTGAAAGATTTTTTTTTTTTTTTTCTGACATGTTCGGATTATATCTTTCACTTGGACGTTATAAGTTGCACTAGTAAATACAGCTGGATAATACAAAAACTGTGTCTGTCTTCATTTCAGGCTGCAAAGCAACAAAATGTGATCATTTTAAAGGGGATGATTCTTTTCGCTACCTACTGTATTGAGCTCTATATTTTACACATTGTTATATAGGTTTATATACACATAAAATGCACAAGAAATACTAGACCTTCCCTGACATGCAGCTGTAGTTTTTGAGAGCATGTAGGGTAAGCAAAAAGAGTAGGTATTTTCACTCTTCCATTACAACAATCATAATAAAGATGAATACATTTGAATTGTTTAGGCTCTTCTGGCACGGTGAAATTAAGCCATGCCTTCTAAACTGTTAAGACTTGACTATTTTATACATGGCAGCTTTTTGAAGGGAGATTGTTGACATGGTTGGTGTTGTGGGATGTTTAGGAGGTGCTGAATGACTGCTGAGTAGGGATGAGTCCGATTTTCGGCGAATAACGAACATTATGGGGTGTTCGCGGCAAATTAGAGCGCCGCAGAACGCCCCATAATGCACTGCAAACTAGCAGTGCATTGACGCCTTTTGATTGGCCAAAGCATGCACCTGACCTGCATGCTTTGGCCAATCACAGCGCGCTCTGCTGAGAGAGCCATAATTGGCCAAAGACAGGGTGTGTTTATACATGTATTTGACAATACATTACATCCGCAAGCAATTTTTAATGACATTTTTTCCTTTAGAAATGTCATTTTGCTGCGGTACTGTTATAAACATGGGAAAGATGCGCTACTTTACAGGCAGACTAAGGACACCCCCCAGGCACGATATTTAAAGGAATATTTCATTATTATTGCTTCACAAGCATTATTAAAATCACTGCTCCTGAAAAAAACGGTTGTTTTTAAAAGTTTTTTTTGCATTAATACATGTCCCCTGGGGCAGTACCCGGGTCCCCATATACTTTTTATGGCAATAACTTGCATATAAGCCTTTAAAATTAGCACTTTTGATTTTTCATGTTCGTATCCCATAGACTTGTGTTCGTACACATTTTTTGCCTGTTCGCGGTGTTCTGGTGCGAACCGAACCGGGGGGGTGTTCGGCTCAACTCTATTGCCGAGTCATATGATAATTTCTATCCACTTGCTTTGGGCTCCATTTGGCAACCTCTATACATAGCCAATGCCCTCTCCGTGTGGTTTAAACAAACCCTTCAGGCCACATCAGTGCTATCTGCCCAATTTCGGGGTTCATATATGCATCAAATTATATACACACCCAAATGTCTGTCTTGCTAATCTGATGTTGGTGCACTAGAAGCATATAAAGAAATAAAAAACCATAAGCAATATTTATAAAATGTATAAAGTGATACACATTTAATTCAGGCTACAAGTGTTTAAGTCAAAATTTCATTCTTTAGGAAAAAGAAAAAAAAAAAGTTGAATGTTTTATACAGTCTATATCATATTACTGTATTGGTGCTTATATACAGTAATTACGTGTGTGTGTGTGTATATTACTTACCTTCATATTTTACATGCATGCATGAAAAAGGATTCCTAGAGCAATGTGTATATGTAAAAGAGACAGAATAGTAGTAGTTTTATATTTTCAGTCTGGCCTTGCTAGATTGGAACCTCAGTTGGAACTGTCCCAAAAGGAAGGGTTACTTCTCGAAATCACACTTGTGTAAATTTAAGCTTGATCCAAGTAGCTAAGGAGAAAAAGAAAAACAAGTAAAACCAGCCCAAAGTGATATCTGTTGGCTCAATAGAAGAGTGCAATATTGATATACAATATTTAATATTTTCACCAGAAGAAACCTTTAGTATTTTAGTTGATAAAAAGGGAAGCAGTACATTTACAATACAGTTCAATACAGAAGGATTAGGCTAGGCGATGGAGAGAGGAGTTAACATCTTATCCTCTGTTTTCAGATACTGTTCCTTACAAGACAGAAGAATCTTTGGATACTTCCACCTCTCCTTTACTGTTGGCTCTGGAGTCAGATATCCGCACTGTTTCACCAGCTCCAACTTTGGATTACAACATTGTCACCACCACCCCTTCAGAGACCATGTCTGAGCCTACCATTCCACCACCTCCTCCGCTACCAGTAGCAAAGGATGACAATACAGAATGCCAACAACCTTTACCACCTTCTGATATCAGCGAGTCTCAAAAAGTAACACCAGTTCTTGATAATTCAAATGTTCCTCCTCCACCCCCACCGCCTCCTCCTCCATCTGCATTCACCGTACCTCCTCCACCTCCACCCCCTCCTGGTTTGATGAATGGCTCTCCTGTTCCTCCACCACCTCCTGGTGGTCCTTCTGCTCCTCCACCACCACCACCACCACCACCACCACCTGGACCTGGTGGTCCTCCTGTTCCTCCACCACCACCTTGTGTTAGCGGTGGCCCTCCGCCTCCTCCACCACCTCCTGGAGGCCTTTCTGCGCCACCTCCTTCTGCACCAGGCGGCTTACATGCAGGTACTAATTAGGATGGATATGCTTTAGCAACATGTTTAAGCCAAGTCTAGCCAAGTTAGAGTCTGTGCAATCTCCAGATCTGCCAACAATAAAAAAGTGTCTGCATATAAATGGAAACCAGGTTACGCCAAAAACATTTTGTTTTTAGTGCTGCCTGTGTCCATAATGGGGATAGGAATTGGTGAGAAATTTCTACAACTGGGATAAAAAAAACATTTATAGAAGCTATTTTCATTTATCAATCCCTCTTTAAATTAGTGGATATATCAGACCCAGAAAAAAGTAATCCATCAACTCTTCTATACAAATTGGATTTTATTTTTGTGCAAACACTATTTTTAGCAGCGCTTTACTGCCGTTTTAGCTGCGCTTTTCAGCCACTAGCGGGGCGCTTTTAACCCCCGCTAGCGGCTGAAAAAGGTTTCAAAGCACCATAACAGAAGAATGGAGCAGGAGAAAGCCACGGGACTTAGTGTTTTGGAGAGAGATAAGAAAACACTGCAGATATATGTGCCCAGCTCAAATTTCATGAATCGGGTTTACATCCACTTTATGGTTTGTTGTATTTTATAGACTGTTGACCAAATTCCAAAGTCCCTGCTAATATAAATTAATTATATGACAATTCATGGATTTCAAACTTTTTCAACTCTTGTATTCAAGTGTAGCCTCAATGTAAGTTTTCCGTTCTTAATGTTAAATGCCTTCATACAGAGAGGTGTTGTGAAAACCCAATTTATCAAAGAATGCCAAATGTTATTGCACAGATATGTTTATTTAAATTTTTCTCTGACATAAACTTTAGGTTTGCTTATTCTTAGGACTATAGGACTTAGGCATTAGAAAAAATAAATAAATAAATCATTCATTGCTATCCTTGTCATGTAGGTGTGAGTATTAAGAAACCAGTGCAGACTAAAAACAGGATGCAAGTCTTCAATTGGGTGGCCTTAAAACCCACACAAATCACAGGGACTGTCTTCACACAACTGGATGACGAGAAGGTTCTTCAGGTAGGAAAAGAGATAACCTATGGTTTAATATAACATTAGACTCTATAATTAGTTAAGGCATCTACTGTAGTGTTTTGTTTCTGTACCTTTAGGAACTTGACATGAGTGAATTTGAGGATCAGTTTAAAACAAAGGCCCAGGGTCCAAGTGTGAGTACCTTCTCAAAGAAAGTGAAAGCAGCACAGAGCCAAACAAGCAAGATTTCCCTTATTGATGCAAATCGGGCCAAGAATCTTGCAATTACCCTCAGAAAAGGAGGCCTAACCCCTGAAGCCATCACTACTGCCATTAACGGGTAAGCAACCAAGTGTTCCCTAGACAGTAATTGCCCTTATCTACAGTCTAAAAGAGGACACTAACTGGAGAACACAGGAATCCGTTTTTCAGCGCATGAGTGAGTATACTCTTCAAATTCACTAATGGAGAAAAGGATTTTACAGTCAGAACAAGAAAAACAGGATTTTTTGTTACCTTAAAATCCCTTTCTATGAGTTCATTGATGGACACGTCTCTTCTGAATCTTTACCATAGGGTTATATCGCCACTTGCAGGAGTAGGACACTAGGCAGAAAAGAACTTGTCCTTCTGACATAAAACCCCCTCTCTGCTATAGGCAATCTAGTTTGTAACAAAGCAGTGTTATAAGTAAAAATTCCAATAGAGGGGTGGGTGCTGTGTCCGTCTATGAACTCCGAGAAAGGGATTTTCGGTGAATAACCAAAAAAATCCTGTTTTCCCTTATGTTCATTTACAGACACAGCTCTGCTGAATCCTGACCATATGGATGTCTCTGCTATAGGCAATCTAGTTTGTAACAAAGCAGTGTTAGAAGTCAAAATTCCAATAGAGGGGTGGGTGCTGTGTCCGTCTATAAACTCTGAGAAAGGGATTTTCGGTGAGTAACAAAAAAAAAATCCTGTTTTCTCTTACGTTCATTGACAGACACAGCTCCATATGGATATCTCAAAGCAGTACCTCAATGAGGGGTGGCCTAATCAAAAAGCAACTAGAAAAAGCTATGGAACTGTGGGACCCAGTAGGGAGCCAGATCCTTACTCCTGAACAAATGGATTGCCTATAGCGGAGGGAGGGTCTTATGCCAGAAGGGATTGCTTTTAGGTGGCGCCAAGTTCTTTTCTGCCTAGTGTCCTACCCCTATAGGTGGAGATATAACCCTATGGTCAAGATTCAGCAGAGCTGTGTCTGTCAATGTATGTAAGAGAAAATATTTCCTAATGGCCTTAAATCTAAATCTTCAAAACACAGGCCAGTGTAATTATTGGTTACGCTGAAAACCTTTGAGGTCATACATCAAAATGGCATCTCATGTCAAAGCTCTTGTGTGTTATGCTCTTGTATTACAGGTATGATATGCAGGCCCTTAATGTAGATTTCCTTGAGCTACTGGGAAGGTTTCTTCCGACAGACTGGGAGCGGCAGCAAATCTCCCGCTATTTGAAAGATGAGAAGCCTCTGGACCAGCTGGGGGCAGAGGACAGATTTATGGTCCACCTCTGTTCTATCCCAAGACTGGCTGAGCGAGTGAACACCATGATCTTCATTTCCAGCTTTGCCGACACTGTGGCTCGTCTTACACCTGTAAGCGCAAATTATTTGTTGATGCATATGAAATATACGATGACGATTCTGCTATTAGGTTTAGGCGGAAATTGCTCCTCAAAACTTGTCAAACTAGTAGGTTTTGGGCCATGTGTGCACTCTCACTCCTTTGTGAATAAGGTCCCAGCTCTTCTCCAGATGGATACTTTTATATACCAAAGTGCTGCCATCGTTTTTGGAATTGAGTAGATGTGGCGCAGATATAATGTGGCCTCTTGAAGCTCTACTCAGAATGGCCCATTGTTTCATTTCAGTTTGACATACCTGCCCTAAAGTCACCTTTACCGGTTTATGAAAGTGTTAGGAGTTTGAGATCTTCCAAGCTCCTGGACATAAATTATACAATTTTCTTGTACAATGCTCTTTTTAGATTTACAATCAGGCAGGCCCTTGCACTACATAGTTGAAGGTAAATCTAAATGAAATTGAATAACAAAATTGTATAATATATGGCCAGCTTTAATCTGCACGTAAACTCCATCAATTTACTTATTTGCTCCCTTTTGGCTTGGTAAATATGCCATTGGAAGCAATGTATATATTGTTATTTGGAAGCAATATACTGTGTGTATGTATATGTGTGTATGTATATATATAATCTATATATGTGTGTGTGTGTATGTATGTATGTATGTATGTATGTGTATATATATATATATATATATATAGATATATATATAGATATTTAGATATAAATCTATATATAGATTATATATATATATCTATCTATATATAGATAGATATATATCTATATATATACACAGTGGGGACGGAAAGTATTCAGACCCCCTTAAATTTTTCACTCTTTGTTATATTGCAGCCATTTGCTAAAATCATTTAAGTTCATTTTTTTCCCTCATTAATGTACACACAGCACCCCATATTGACAGAAAAACACAGAATTGTTGACGTTTTTGCAGATTTATTAAAAAATAAAAACTGAAATATCACATGGTCCTAAGTATTCAGACCCTTTGCTCAGTATTTAGTAGAAGCACCCTTTTGATCTAATACAGCCATGAGTCTTTTTGGGAAAGATGCAACAAGTTTTTCACACCTGGATTTGGGGATCCTCTGCCATTCCTCCTTGCAGATCCTCTCCAGTTCTGTCAGGTTGGATGGTAAACGTTGGTGGACAGCCATTTTTAGGTCTCTCCAGAGATGCTCAATTGGGTTTAAGTCAGGGCTCTGACTGGGCCATTCAAGAACAGTCACAGAGTTGTTGTGAAGCCATTCCTTCGTTATTTTAGCTGTGTGCTTAGGGTCATTGTCTTGTTGGAAAGAATACCTTCGGCCCAGTCTGAGGTCCTGAGCACTCTGGAGAAGGTTTTCGTCCAGGATATCCCTGTACTTGGCCGCATTCATCTTTCCCTCTGTTGCAACCAGTCGTCCTGTCCCTGCAGCTGAAAAACACCCCCACAGCATGATGCTGCCACCACCATGCTTCACTGTTGGGACTGTATTGGACAGGTGATGAGCAGTGCCTGGTTTTCTCTACACATACCGTTTAGAATTAAGGCCAAAAAGTTCTATCTTGGTCTCATCAGACCAAAGAATCTTACTTCTCACCATCTTGGAGTCCTTCGGGTGTTTTTTTAGCAAACTCCATGCGGGCTTTCATGTGTCTTGCACTCAGGAGAGGCTTCCGTCGGGCCACTCTGCCATAAAGCCCTGACTGGTGGAGGGCTGCAGTGATGGTTGACTTTCTACAACTTTCTCCCATCTCCCGACTGCATCTCTGAAGCTCAGCCACAGTGATCTTTGGGTTCTTCTTTACCTCTCTCACCAAGGCTCTTCTCCCCCGATAGCTCAGTTTGGCCGGACAGCCAGCTCTAGGAAGGGTTCTGGTCGTCCCAAACGTCTTTTTCTATTTAAGGATTATGGAGGCCACTGTGCTCTTAGGAACCTTAAGTGCAGCAGAAATTTTTTTGTAACCTTGGCCAGATCTGTGCCTTGCCACAATTCTGTCTCTGAGCTCTTCAGGCAGTTCCTTTGACCTCAGGATTCTCATTTGCTCTGACATGCACTGTGAGCTGTAAGGTCTTGTATAGACAGGTGTGTGGCTTTCCTAATCAAGTCCAATCAGTATAATCAAACACAGCTGGACTCAAATGAAGGTGTAGAACCATCTTAAGGATGATCAGAAGAAATGGACAGCACCTGAGTTAAATATATGAGTGTCAAAGCAAAGGGTCTGAGTACTTAGGATCATGTGATATATATATATATATATATATATATATATATATATATATATATATATATATATATATAAATAAAAGCTGTTCTGTGTCCTCTTCCTGTGTTATCTCGAAGAGCCTCGTTGTTATCTTGGACTACAGAATGTTGTAAAGATCTGAGAGTAGAAGTGGTTGAGTAGTTTATAAAAAGACATTGGGACAGGGCTGAAACCAATCAATTGTAAGCCCACAACAGTATTTAAGAATGCATTTCTGGCAGATCATCAGGTGGTTTTCTGTATATGCAAAGTCTTTAAAGTACAACTAAGGATGTTTTTAAGATTTGGATGGAGTTGTGGAGGGTTAGAACCACTATCGGGTTTTTATTACTGTGTCCTTATTAGGGAGATTTAGGGGTTGATTTACTAAAGGCAAGTGGACTGTGCACTTTTGCAATTACAGTTGCTCCAGAGTTTAGTAAATAAGGTAAAGCTTCCCTTTACAAAGAACACCCAATCACATGCAAGGAACGAAAAAAAAAAAATTTGCATTTTTACTAGCACACGATTGTATGATGGATGTCAGCAGAGCTCCTCCTCATTTACTAAGCTCTGGAGCAACTGCACTTGCAAACGTGCACAGTCTATTTGCCTTTAGTGAATCGACCCCTTACGCTCTCTAATTGTCCTAATGAGCAGTGTTGCTGGGAATGAAAGTGAGGTATAAACCCACATTTTTTTATTGCCATCAGAACAGGAATAGAGGGAAATTCCTCCAATGGTAACATTTATTCCTCTGACAATTGATGGAGAGGATTTCCTTCACATTGGAAAGATAACTTCTCACTTCCTGTTGAGTCTGCAGAACAGGAAGTGAAGGGTAATCTCCCTAATGAGACCCAGATACCAAAAAACACAGCAAGACTCCTTGTCCATTGAGCTGCATTTTTCTGCACTAGATAATTGCAGGTCACTGCAACAATGTTTTTCTGTGTGTCTCATTCACACTGCAGCACTCATTCATACATATAAATGCAAGGCAATACATATAAAAAAAAAATGCATACATCCTTTTGGCATTTTTATGTGCAGTATGGTGTGAAAGAACCCTAATCCTCCCTACTCTATCCAAAATGAAACAAAAAAGAAAAAATGGCTTTATATATACTCTAAAGAAATAAAACATGGAGAAACGTGAAGTCACTGTCACTTAAACTGACCGGTATAAAGTGAAGGTACTATCCGGCTACTGTCACATGCTGGCATTTCTAATCGGGCAAAGAACTGACACTTCCTTGTAGTGTCAAAGCTTGCCAGTTCATTCATTGCGGTGACTGGTTGCCTCACTAGCCAAGAAGAATGTCTGGGGGGGTGGGCAAACTTTGACATTACCAGGAAGAACCAACATTTTGCCTGGTCAAATTGTCCTTGGATTTGGCTTTAGTGGGAAGAATGAGAACAGCTACAGACTCCTTCCATGTGTCTGCAATTTATACCTGTCACCATTTTTTTTTTAAGTGACAGCATTTTTTTTATCGTTGAGATCAAACAGATTACGAGTCACTCAAGCTTGTTGCCTAAACTTTTTATGTTACTGCAAATTTGTCAAATGCTAAGATTTATCAAATCATGATTTATGCACAGCCCAGGTATGTGCTAAACACATAGGTGATGCATCTCTACACATCATAATGAAAACTGTGAAATGGATAGGAAGGGAACTCTGCTCATATGGCTTGCAGAGCACATAGACACACAGTTGGTGAAAACCCATAGATATAAGCATATCAGCAAACATAAGGCAATATTTCTGCTCAGGCATGTTTATAATTTACTGTTAATTTATTTTATTTTTTTCTAGCAACTTAATGCTCTTATTGCTGCATCCATGTCAATCAAATCCTCAGAGAAGATGAAAGGAATCCTGGAGGTGAGACATTATGACCCTGAGAAATGATATGGACTCTTAATTGAGCCTCCTTTGTTATCTTGTGTTTGGATATGGTATTGGTTACAGTTGGCATACTCAGAGGCTGGTAGGACAGTGACTGAGGTCAGGAACTGGATCGGGCAGCAATTGACATTTCCTGACGTCTGAATCCTTTATCCCAAGCTGGAGAGTCAGAATGAAGCTAAAATTAAATAAAGGGTGATTTAAAATCTTTTTTTTAATCTAAGCCTATTACACTATATGGCCAAAGGTTTGTAGAAACCTTACCATCATCACACCTATATGAGCTTGTTGGACACCCCCTTTCAAAACCACTGATATTATTTTGGAGTTGCCCCCTTCCTTTGCAGCTGTAAGAACTTCTACTTTTCTTGCAAGGCTTCGTCTGTGAAAACTTCTGCCTATTCATCCAAAAGTGCATCTGTAAGGTCAGATACTGATGTTAGACAAAAAGTCCTGACTCGCAATAGTGCTCCAATTCATCCCAAACACGTTCAGTCGAGTTGAGGTCAGGGCCCTGTGCAGTGCACTCAAGTTCCTCCACACTAAACTCATTAAACCATAGCTTTAAGAAGCTGTCTTTTTACACAGGGGTACAGGCATGTTGCAATGGAAAACGGCTTCCCCCCCACACTGTTGCCCCAAGGTTGAAAGTGTGCAATTGTTGAAAATGTCTTTGTATGATGTAGCAATAACCATACCCTCCACTGAAAACACTTGAACACAATAATTTAGATGGGTGTCAATATATTTTTGCCCATATAGTAGGTGTGTGATGGTCACATGTACCCAAACATTTGCCCATATACTGTAGAATAACTTAAGACTGACTATTCAGATGCTTGCATGAGCCCACTGGTATCATGACCTTTTAATGGTCAGATTATCTAAAGGATGGGCCATTTTCTCTTTTAGGCTTTAGGGGGCCTGGACTATGGGAGTAGAAAACGTCCCAGCGTCATTGGAAGTAAGCTTAGTGGTCAGTTGGAGAAAAAAATTACATAGCACCTGTGGTCAATAGGAGGAGGAATAGTGCCCAATCATTGGTATTAGTGGGGGGGAATTATCCCCATCGTTGTTAGTGGGAGGAAACATGCCCCATCATTTGTGTCAGTAGGGGAAATTATTAGGTTTCAGTGGGAGGATTAGTGCCTCGTATAAATGGGAGAAATGGTGTCCCAAGGGCCAGATAAAGTCAAGCAAATGTTGCATCCTGCCATGGGCTGCGGTTTGGAGATCACTGATCCAAAGCAATTTTTTTGTAGCTATGAAACCACACAAACCAAGGCTCCAGCTACTTTGATAAAGATGTCCATTCTCTCCTGAATAGTTTTCTGTTGGACCCATTGTGCTCTGACTCTATCCCTGTATAGGCTATACAGCTGTCCATCGGTTTGTTTTCTAGATTTTTAGTGGGTCTCTTTTCTCTTATGCCCTGTACACACGATCTGAATTTCCGTCAGGAAAATCTTGGATGGTTTTTCCGACGGAATTCCGCTCAAGTTCGCCTTGCATACACACGGTCACACAAAAGTTCTCTGAACTTTCGACCGTCAAGAATGCAGTGATGTACAACACTACGACAAGCCGAGAAAATGAAGTTCAATGCTTCCGAGCATGCGTCGAATTGTTTCCGAGCATGCGTCGGTTTTTGCACATGAAAATTGCATACAGATGAACGGAATTTCCGATAGGAATTTTTTCAGACGGGAAAATAGAGAACCTGCTCTCAATCTTTTGCTGGCTGGAATTCCGCCAGCAAAAGTATGATGGAGCATACACACGGTCGGAATTTCTGCCCAAATGCTCACATCCGACTTTTGCTGGCGGAATTTCTGATTGTGTGTACGGGGCATTAGAGTAGTGCTTTTCTGTAGCCTCCAGGTCTCCTCCTTATATCTCCATATAATCAGGTTTTTTATTTCTCTCTCCCATTGCAGTTGATTCTGGCATTCGGAAATTACATGAACAGCAGTAAGAGAGGTGCAGCGTATGGATTTCGTCTTCAGTCACTGGATGCGGTGAGTGCAGAAGATCAATTCTCTCTTATGCAGGAAAAGGAAAATAGAATTGAGGGTAACACACACACACACAACTAAAGCTTAACAGGTACAGGAGATGATGTGGGGGTCCAATAAAGTAGTTTCAAATTATATAGATTGATTTGTTCTTTTAAAGTGACACTGTCCTTAGCCCATGTAGGGCAAAAGACAAGGGTCACCTAATTGCCCTTCTGCTCAACAGCATTATTTATTTTTTACATTTATTTATATAGCTCCAAAAATTCACACAGCTCTTCACATACCATACATTCATTCAGGTTCCTGACCTCAAGGAGCTTACAATTTAAGGTTCCTATCTCAGATGCATACATAAACATACTAGGATCAATTTGGAGCCAATTTACCTACCAGCATGTCTACATGAAGTGTGGGAGGAAACCAAAGTACCCCAAGGAAACCTATCCAAGCACAGGGAGAACATGCAAACTTCATGAAGGTAGTTCCCTGGTTGAGATTTAAACTGAGGACCCTAGTGCAAGACACTACGCCACTGTGATGCTCACATATACTCATTAGCATGGTGCTCCTTTCAAGCACCTAAACAGAAATACTTGGCTTTCACAGGTATAGGAGAGAAGGTACCACATCCTCCTCCACTATGAGGCTAGGTGCCTTATAGGCTCATTACGTTCACATGGGGCCAGGTATGGAGTCCATAGAGTTGTGTAGACTTTGAGCTTACACAGGGCCTTTCTGTCAACTGTCCAAATAACTCTAGACTGAAGAATGTAAGTACATGCTGCTAGGAAGATAGGGGGCAGAGCTTAATGGGCCTTTGTCCTGCATGGGCAAAAAAAGGGTAATTTTAAAGACACAAGAGTGAAGAAGACCTCAATTATCACAGGTCCTAAATACAGTATTGATGTTGGCTTCCAATTTCCATTTCCTCTTTTCCAAACTTGTGTTGTTAAAGTGGAGCCTCCACTAAATACAATTCCAAAAATATATAGAAAAAAGTTTTACTTTCCCAATGATTTGTAATTTTCACACTGAATAAACTACCGGTATGTGACTACTTTCTTTTTCTGCACAAACTAATGTCATCTGCTTTTCATTGGACAGTTACATCTTCATTCATTGTCCATTGAGAAGTCAGGTGATAAAGAAGGCCACAGAGCTGAACCCATAATCTGGGGGCATCTGCCCTGCACTGCAGTAGGGTGGAGAGATGTCCATCACAAGAGTATGCATTTTACCTTTGTCTTCATGTGAACTTGCACTTTGCTCACAGTAGGTAAAGTAACAGGCTTTATAGAAGGCATGCAGAGTAAGCACCCTTTACGTCTCTTTGCTTGTCCCAACTGCTATAGGTCCCAGAAATCTTAGGAAAAGTTTTCAGCCGGATACTGATTTATGTACACTAGGGATGGGGCGAACACCGTTAAAGTCTATGGGACACGAACATGAAAAATCAAAAGTGCTCATTTTAAATGTTTATATGCAAGTTATTGTCATAAAAAGTGTTTGGGGACCTGGGTCCTGCCCCAGGGGACATGTATCAATGCAATAAAAAGTTTTAAAAACTGTAGTTTTTTCAGGAGCAGTGATTTTAATAATGATTTTAATAATAGTGAAATATTCCTTTAAATTTCGTTCCTGGGGGGGGGGGGGGGTCTATAGTAGGGCCTGGTAATGGAATTTTGGGGGACCCCCACGCATTTTTTTTTTCAATGACTTTCAATGACTTTTATGTGTATTGTCAGGACCAACAATTCATTAATAGCCGGCACTAGCGCTAGCACTTTTAAATGACTTTTTTTTCCTTTACAAATGTCATTTTGCTCTCGGACTGTTATAAACACGGGAAACATGCGCTACTTTACAGGCATACTATAGACACCCCCCAGGTACGAAATTTAAAGGAATATTTCACTTTTATTGTTTCACTTTAAGCATTGTTAAAATCACTGTTCCCAAAAAAATGGCAGTTTTTAAAACTTTTTTTTGCATTGATACATGTCCCCTGGGGCAGGATCCGGGTCCCCAAACACTTTTTATGACAATAACTTGCATATTAACCTTTAAAATTAGCACTTTAGACTTCTCCCATAGACTTTTAAAGGGTGTTCCGCGGCTTTTCGAATTTACTGCGAACACCCCAAATTGTTCGCTGTTCGGCGAATGGGCGAACAGCCAATGTTCAAGTCGAACTCATGTTCGACTCAGATAGCCCATCCCTAATGTACACCTTCATAAGACATCACTCAGGCCTGGTAATTTGGCTACTCCAACACCAAGTGCTGTATTGTAGAGGGTCAAATGTACCTCCATACTTTGCGATCACTTTAACATGAAAGGGAGAAGCTGATGCATTGCTTTGTGAAACACAAAGCCATTCCTTTCACACTTTTTTTAAAAAAAAGCAGGCCCTGGCTTTCCGGTCTTGGATTGGGCAAAGCCCTTCTTCTGCAATGTTGGTCATATTTATGATCACCTCACTTGGTCCTTTTCCATACATTGATGAAGCTGAACCCCTTTGTGCTGCTTGTTTAAATGTACTGTATACTGAAAATTGTACTAAGTACTGATTATTATATATATATATATATATATATATATATATATATATATATATTCGTCACCAGCAGCTATTATTAACCACTTTAAGATCAGGCCTATGCTGACACTTATAAGTAAGCATATAAGCATTTTTTTGCTAGAAAATTACTTAGAACCCCCTTTTTTTTTTTTTTTAAGCAGAGGCCATAAAGAATACATGGTGGGTGTTGCAATTTTTTCCGTCAATGGTTTTTCAAACGCAAATGTTTTTGGAAACGAAAACATTGCTCCGTCACCAGCAGCAACTCTTGAATTATACAGGTATCACCAAATGTACGGCTCCTTAAAGATAACCTGTGAGAATAAGGGAAGTGCAGGTTCTACAGTGTTCTTCATCCCTGCCCAACTATTATGCCGCGTACACCCGAGCGAACTTTCCGGCATACTTGGTCCGGCGTACCGGAGTCCGTCGGACAGTTCGATCGTGTGTGGGCTCCAGCTGACTTTTTTTTCTCAAAAGTTTGACGGACTTAGATTTGAAACATGTTTCAAATCTGTCCAACGGACTCGAGTCCGGTCGAAAAGTCCGCTCGTCTGTATGCTAGTCCGACGGACAAAAAACTACGCTAGGGCAGCTATTGGCTATTAGCTATGAACTTCCTTGTTTTAGTCCAGACGTACGTCATCACGTATGAATCTGTCGGACTTTGGTTGATCATGTGTAGGCAAGTCCGTTCATTTGGAAAGTCCGTCAAAGTCCGCCGGACAAAGTCTGCCGTAAAGTCCAGTCGTGTGTACGCGGCATGAGTGAGACATTAACCTAGAACAAGTAGACAGGTTCCACTAGCTGCCTGCTTGTTGGAGGTCAGTGACTTGGTGCATAATAAAGCCAGGATCAGGATGGTGGCCCTAGTGCATAAACCTTTAAAAATCAGTTATGTGATGGCAGCCTTCTTATTATGTTAATCCTTCATTGCCCTTAAAAGTGTACCTGTGGCAAGGGAATGGACTCTCAAATATCTGCACACTTTGACGTTAGTACCTGTACATTCTGTATGACAAATAATCATGTAGGATCTTATGTATTGTGCAAAATTCCATCTGTTACTGGGGAACACTAAATGGGTGTAGCAGCATGTCATCCGCTTTAGAAGAAAATGCAAGCCTTTGTACATACACGTGTTTACTTTTAATTCTAGAATAAAAATACTTACTTCTGTCTTTTTGCAGCTCCTAGAAACAAAGTCTACAGACAGAAAGCAGACCTTGCTCCATTATCTGGTCCGAGTGATCAGTGAGAAGTACGCTCACCTGGTAGGGTTCCACTCCGAACTGCACTTCCTGGAAAAGGCTGGCACAGGTACCCGAGGACACTGTCATACTGAATCTTTCTAAATGGGAAATGGACATTCACCCAAAATGTATTTTCTTTTAAGAATTTGGGGAAGAGTGGGGAAGGCTTATAACCTCTGAGTGAAATTTCCCTTCATCCTCTCCTTATGGCACCAGTGGTTGGAACAGGAAATGAAGGGCGATTTTGCCACAGGATTACAACTAGCTAAAAATATAATTGAGGATTCTAACCCTTACCTATTCTACTAAGAACGTTTTAATCCATCAACCAGTGCTGGGACAAGGTCTTCTAGAGTCCAGGACAAACATGCCAAACTGCTCCCCCCAAAATGTATGAGCATTATGTGTAAGTAAACCCCTGCCCCCCAAGAAAAAAAAAATCCCCTCCTAGCATAACTCCCCTACCATTTCACTGCTAGCACACCCCCAAAGCCCCCCCCCCCCTTTACAACACAAATCCCCCTAAATCACCACTCCTAGCACACAGCCCTAAATCTCCCTTCCAAGAACAACTATTGTCCCCCAAATCCCCCCATCCAACACAAATCCCCGTCTCCTCATGGGGATACCACAGTGCCCAGGGCAGCCGCCCCTCCTGCCCACCCCTTTGTTCCAGCCCTACCATCAACCAAGACAATGTGAGGGGAAATGTCTTCAACCTCCTTCAACTTTTTCTTTTTTTTTGTCTGTGTGCCCATTGAGAAATCTCCTAATAAGGAAGCAACAGCAATACAAAATTGTTAGGTCGTGTTACTGTCATGTCTTTATTGCTGTTGTTTACATTGTGGAGATTTCCCCTCGCATCTTGTACTGGTGATAAGCATTGCACAGAACAGAACGTGACATGAAATCTCTTCAATGGGCACACAGACTGCAATAAAAGGAAAAAAAAAAAAACTGAAAGAGGTTAAGGGAATGCCTTTTCCCTTCCTGACCTGGTTGGTGGTGCCACCAGCACAGAAAGGTACATTTGTATAGCTAGAGATGGGTTTTAAGAGAGCACTCTGCCAATTCCTTGCTCGAATTATGCATGCATTTTTGGACTTTCCTGCCAAGTCTCTGGCCTGCTCTAAAAGGAACATGCTGCATCTGCGTCACTGGATGGCAAACACATTGACCTCCTGTTAGAGAGGCTGCTTCTGGCCTTGTGTACAACAATCTCTTTTATGGTTGGGCAGAACTCCAAGCAGTAGAGAAGATAAGTCTGTATGGAAAGCTCTGCATTACAGGGATAAAAAAAAGCGCAGGTCAAGGAATGTCTCTGGCTAGGAGACTTTCTAAAACAGAAAAGCAAGGATTACGTACAAAAATAGCACATGCATCACTATCTGCATCAGTACAGTTGTGTAAAATTAATTCTGTAAAGAAAACCTTGTTTAATCTCCTTCCAACATTAAAGATTTGTCTCGATTTTGGAAGAGTCCTGTTTAAAGTAAACTGGTCAAGGGGGCTGCCATTTCTTACTTATCTGTGTACTAATTCCAGGCCAGTAACTCTCCAACTACTGATGATGTTTGAGCAGCACAACATCTAGACAAATGGCATTTTCCGAAGAAGACTAATGGGGCGTACACACGGTCGGACTTTTCGACCGGACTGGTCTGACGGACGCTGATGGACCAATCCGATCGTGTGTGGGCTTCACCGGACCTTCGGCGGACTTTTCCAGTCGCAATTCTGACGGACTTTAGATTTGGATTAGGCTTCAAATCTTTACGCCGTAACTCCGCCGGACCCAGAAATCGGCTCGTCTGTATGCTAGGCCGACGGACAAAAACCCACGCTAGGGCAGATATTGGCTACTGGCTATCAACTTCCTTATTTTAGTCCGGTGTACGTCATCACGTACGAATCCGTCGGACTTTGGTGTGATCGTGTGTAGGCAAGTCCGCTCGTTAGAAAGTCCGTTGGAAGTCCGTCAAAAGTCCGCTGGAATGTCTATCGGACCAGTCCGGTTGAAAAGTCCGCCCGTGTGTACGCGGCATTAAGCAGCAATAGCTAGGGAGTAGCAGCCTCTAGGTTTCTCTTTAGCCTATGGAACAGTCATGTGGGATAGATTCAGATGAAATTTAGAAGATTCCTATTGTTCCTTTCTCTTCCATATCTAAATTACCATACAAGGAAACATGTACACGCTTAAGCCTAATACACACGGGCCAAATATCGGGCGGCATCAGCTTGGTTCAATAGAAACTAGCTGGCAGATACAGTATTAGGTGCCAGGGATACTATATTAAGTTCATAGAGGACAATCTTAAAATGTCATCTTGGTGGTCCCTGGCATCTGATGGACCTTATTGTGCACACCAGGGCAAACCCCTGTGTGGTATTCCCATCTTATGGCCCACTTATTATCTTCTTGACCATTACAATGGACAGTATGGCTCCCCTTTCCTGCTGGGTCGGCCTTTGACCAACATTGTTACCTGAGATATTGCTGACCTCTGGTCCCTGTTCCAGATCACACAGCACTTTCAAATTTGTTTTGTTTTATTCCTTTTTTTTTTTCTTTTTATGTTATTTTCTACTCCATACTTTCTTGTGCACCATCAAGGTTTCTGTTTTTGTATGTTATATACATGTATGAAAAAAAAAAAAAAAGAAAAGGAAACCGGCCGACATTTGACCCGTGTGTACTGCAGCTGATTTGAACTGGCGACTTCTGTTGACGGGGCATGACCAAAAAAGGTCTGCCGGTCGGCTTCAGATGAGCACTCTCAGCCAATGGCTGAAAACGCTGACTGGAGTGTTCTAGCGTGGGTCCCCCTGTCAGAACATAATAGAAAAGCAGGTGAGATCGCCGCAGTAACATTGTAATATTAGTACAGCGGCTCTGACCCGAGCTGTCAGTTTTTTGCATTCAGCCCGCTGGTCATACATTATACAATTATCTTGAACAAAATTATATAATATGAGCTCAGGCACTACATAGTTAAAGGTAAAGCTAAAGGAAATTTAAGAAAATAAATGTCTGGTCAGCCTAAATCTCAAAATTCCCTAAAATATATTTGCTCTTCCTCAAAGGACCAGTTTGCTTTAAGAAAAACAAGTGGCTTTAGTTAAGTGACAGTTTTTCCCATCATTGAATAATTTCTTCTCTTCTCTTCTTTTTTCGTTTTATGTAGAGTCAGAACTAGTTTTATGAAGAGTCAGAACAAGTTTTTATTGCCAACTCCTCATTGGGGAGATTTTACCTCACTTCCTGTCTCAAGAACACTAGGACAAGAGAGGATGTCCCTGGAACAAAGAGCTATAAAAACCAGGCAGATCATTGAAGCCTTCCCCAGTTTACTAAAATAAAAAGGATTTTGTTGTTTGACTTCCATTAGGGAGAGTGAGTCTGTTGCTTTTGCAACTTCGCAGCCTGTCATCGGAATAGGAAGTGAGGTTGAAGTTTCAAAGTGTATTCTGAATGGCGCCCATGCTGAGCGAGTGACGACCTGTGCTGTCTAAACAGGGCAGCAACCCAGCATGGGACCCAGAAGCTAGCGGTAATCACTATAGGAGCAATGTCCACTACAGTGGTTTCTAGATTCCATGGGGATTGGCCAGTAATGAGACATACATACTTGCATTGGTCCAAGCTGGAACAATGTAATAAGCAAAAATATACATACCTTAAAACTTCAGCTGTAAAATCTCTCCAACAGGGACATAGATGGCAATGTATTCTTTTCCTCCCCCTAACATCTTGGCTTGAGTTTGGCTTTAAACATCTATTTAATTTTACCCTCTCACTCTTTGTTCAGTGTCCCTGGATGCTTTGTTGTCTGACGTCCGTGCTCTGCAGACTGGGATGGAACAAACTCAGAAAGAATTTACAAAGCAAGATGATTGCCGCACCCTAAAGGACTTTCTGAAATCCAGTATGGACAAGATGTCACAGCTTTCTGCTGATGCCAAGACAGCACAGGTAAGAAGACATTGGTACAAAGCAAGCCATGTGGGTATGTTACATGGAAGCCAGTGTATATACCAACTACAGTATCTCACAAAAGTGAGTACACCCCTCACATTTAAAAAAAAAAAACATTTTTACATCTTTTCATGTGACAACACTGAAGAAATAACACTTTGCTACAATGTAAAGTAGTGAGTGCACAGCTTGTATAACAGTGTAGATTTGCTGTCCCATCAAAATAACTCAACACACAGCCATTAATGTCTAAACTGCTGGCAACAAAAGTGAGTACACCCCTAAGTGAAAATGTCCAAATTGGGCCCAAAGTGTCAATATTTTGTGTGGCCACCATTATTTTCCAGCACTGCCTTAACCCTCTTGGGCATGGAGTTCACCAGAGCTTCACAGGTTGCCACTGGAGTCCTCTTCTCCTCCTCCATGACAACAGCACGGAGCTGGTGGATGTTAGAGACCTTGCGCTCCTCCACCTTCTGTTTGAGGATGTCCCACAGATGCTCAATAGGGTTTAGGTCTGGAGACATGCTTGGCCAGTCCATCACCTTTACCCTCAGCTTCTTTAGCCAAGGCAGTGGTCGTCTTGGAGGCATGCTTGGGGTCGTTATGTTGGAATACTGCCCTGTGGCCCAGTCTCCGAAGGGAGGGGATTATGCTCTGCTTCAGTATGTCACAGTACATGTTGGCATTCATAGTTCCCTCAATGAACTGTAGCTCCCCAGTGCTGGCAGCACTCATGCAGCCCCAGACCAGGACACTCCCACCACCATGCTTGACTGTAGGCAAGACACACTTGTCTTTGTGCTGTTCACCAATTATGAAAAAACAAAGTGCGTAAGTGTAATTATAGTGCAACTAATTAAATAAATATATTAAATGCCGTTTGCAGCAAGATCTAACAGTGTTCACATCCCACTCATAAAAACAAAATAATCAATGATCCAGCGCTCCAGCAATATAAAGTGTAACCAGTGCCTAACACAAATAAAGTAATATATCAGTCCGGGGGCATATATAAATAGGTAAGATTATATAAACATTAGTATGGTAGTGATCTTCTAGTCAGATGTTTTCTTCCAAATTGATATCCAAAATGTCCCTTTAAAAATAGGATAAGACAGTTCGCCACATCTTGCATGTGAGGGATATAAAATCCTATCAGTAGGCTCACAAAACTCTCACCTCAATATCTTTAATCAACAGCATAGAGTTGTGTAAAATTCTATATTCCGCTATTCCAGCATCAACCACCAGTGGGTCCTCCGCTCCAGCCAACTGGAAAACTTCAATGGAAGCTTTAAATCCTTATAATGTTCTTGTACTCCACATGGGGGAGAGAACAAGGAAGGAATGGAGGAAGAGAGTATTCCAATAGTGTAGTATTGTTAAATGTCAGATGCTTTTATTTAATCAAAAAACTGGACTCTTACAATAAATAAAATCAAGACAAGCAGTTAAATAAATCTTGTGGTGTCTGAGCGCCGTTCTCACGTCATTTCCGGTATCTTAGTTTAGCCTCCAGCCACTCCCTACGCGTTACGTCATCACGTGACTTCATTAGGGGATCTGATGAATTCCCCATCACGTGACTTCCCCTGATGAAGTCACGTGATGACGTAACGCGTAGGGCGTGGCCGGAGGCTAAACTAAGATACCGGAAGTGACGTGAGAACGGCGCTCAGACGCCACAAGATTTATTTTACTGATTATTCTGTTCACCTGGTCGCCAACACATACACTTGACACCATCTGAACGAAATAAGTTTATCTTGGTCTCATCAGACCACAGGACATGGTTCCAGTAATCCATGTCCTTAGTCTGCTTGTCTTCAGCAAACTATTTGTGGGCTTTCTTGTGCATCATCTTTAGAAGAGGCTTCCATCTGGGATGACAGCCATGCAGACCATTTTAATGCAGTGTGCGGCGTATGGTCTGAGCACTGACAAGCTGACCCCCCCACACCTTCAACCTCTGCAGCAATGCTGGCAGCACTCATATGTCTATTTCCCAAAGACAACCTCCTTATAGCCTAGGCCATCTTTATGTAGAGCAACAATTCTTTTTTTCAGATCCTCAGAGGAGTTCTTTGCCATGAGGTGTCATGTTGAAATTCCAGTGACAAGTATGAGAGAGTGTGAGCAATAACATCAAATTTAACACACCTGCTCCCCATTCACACCGGAGACCTTGTAACGATAAGGAGTCACATGACATTGGGGAGGCAAAATGGCTAATTGGGCAAAAAAAAAAAGATATTGACACTTTGGGCTCAATTTGAACATTTTCACTTAGGGGTGTACTCACTTTTGTTGCCAGCAGTTTAGACTTTAATGGCTGTGTGTTGAGTTATTTTGAGTGGACAGCAAATTTACACTGCTATACAAGCTGTACACTCACTACTTTACATTGTAGCAAAGTGTCATTTCTTCAGTGTTGACACATGAAAAGATAGAATAATGAAGAGGTTCTAAACCAGTCTATGCCAAAACCACTGTTCAAATTCAAATTGGGTTTAACCACTTCAGCCCCGGAAGGATTTACCCCCTTAATGACCAGGCCCTTTTTTGCGATACCGCACTGCATTGCTTTAACTGACAATTGCAGGGTCGTGCGACGATGTATTCTAACAAAATAGATGTCCTTTTTTTCCCACAAATAGAGCTTTCTTTTGGTGGTATTCGATCACCTCTTCGGTTTTTATTTTTTGCGCTATGAACAAACAAAAAAAAAGCGTAAATTTTGGAAAAAAAAATTTTTTTTACTTTCTGCTATAATACATATCCAAAAAAAAATATATATAAAAAAAAAACAAATTTATTCATCAGTTTAGGCAGATATATATTCTTCTACATATTTTTGGTAAAAAAAATAATAAAAAAAATCCCAATAAGCGTATATTGATTGGTTTGTGCAAAAGTTATAGCGTTTACAAATAGGGGAAAGATTTAGGGACTTTTTATTGTTTTTACTAGTAATGCCGGCGATTTTTAGCGGGATTGCGACATTGCAGCGGACACTTCAGGTCCTAAGTTACACTTTTTGGTGACCAGTGACACCAATACATTGATCAATGCTATAAAAATGCACTGATCACTGTATAAATTACACTGGCAGGGAGGGGGTTAACACTAGGGGGCGATCAAAGGGTTAAGCGTTCCCTAGTGAGGTGTTTCTAACTGTATGGGGGACGGACTGACTGGGAGAAGAGAGAGATCACTGTTCCTAGTGATCAGGAACAGCTGATCTCTCTCTCCTCCCCTGTCAGAACGGGGATCCACCTTGTTTACAAAAGGCAGATTCCCCATTCTGCCTCTCTTTCCCACGATCGCGGGTGGCCATCGAGTGCGCCGGAGCCGCAGGCGAGCTCCCGCGGCCCTCACGCACCCGCAAAAGCTAGTGCACAGACCGGCGTACAGGTACGTCAATTCGTACAGGGGTGCCAATCTGCCGCAGTATATCTGCGGCGACTGGTCGGGAAGTGGTTAAGCCTATGGACAGACTTGTGATTACATACAATACACACAGTTAAGTGAATAATTTATTTTAATTACCTTCTGAAAGTAATTACAGCAGAAAATGATGGTATTGGCTATCAACTCTAGCAGTTCGATGGCAGTCCTGTCCAAGCAGGAAGCTGCAATAGTTAAATGTACTGCTGACTCATAAATGGATGGCAGTGTTAATTTCGCTGATGAAAATATTTTCGTCATGATTTTCGTCAGTGGCATGTTTCCAGTGTCGAAAACTAAATGAAAATCAATTAGAATTTTCGTCAACTGACGAAAATCAATTCCAATTTTCATCAACAAACGAAAGCGGGATGAAAATGTGGGGGAGGGGTGTTTACTCACATGAATTCCCACTTTATTTAACCACTTAAGCCCCGAGCCTCTTTCTGAGATTTGGTGTTTACAAGTTAAAAACCTTTTTTTTTTTTGCTAGAAGATTACTTAGAAAAAAAATAATGTTTGGGGGTTCTAACACCCTAGAGAATAAAATGGCGGTCGTTGCAATACTTTCTGTCACACCGTATTTGCGCAGCGATCTTACAAGCGCACTTTTTTTGGAAAAAATACATTTTTTGAATTAAAAGATAAGACAACAGTAAAGTTAGCCCAATTTTCTTTATATTGTGAAAGATAATGTTACGCTGAGTAAATTGATACCCAACATATCACGCTTCAAAATTGCACCCGCTCATGGAACGGCAACAAACTTTTACCCTTTAAAAACTCCATAGGCGATGTTTAAAAAATTCTACAGGTTGCATGTTTTGAGGCACAGAGGAGGTCTAGGGATAGAATTATTGCTCTCGCTCTAACGATTGCGGTAATACCTCACATGTGTGGTTTGAACACCGCTTTCATATGCTGGCGCTGCTCGCGTATGTGTTCGCTTCTGCACGCAAGCTTGGCGGGACGGGGCGCGTTTAAAAATTTATTTATTTTTTTCTTATTTATTTTACCTACTTTTACATTGTTCTTTAAAAAAAATTGTGTCACTTTTATTCCTATTACAAGGAATGTAAACATCCCTTGTAAGAGAAAAAAAAGCATGACAGGACCTCTTAAATATGAGATCTGGGGTCAAAAAGACCTTAGATCTCATATTTACACTAAAATGCAATAAAAAAAAATGTAGTTTAAAAAAAAAATCAAAAAAAAAAAGTCTCTTTAAGAGCTATGGGTGGAAGTGAAGTTTTTACGTCGCTTCCGCCCTGCAATGGTATGGAGACGGGTGGGGGCCATCTTCCACTCACTCGTCTCCATACCTAACAGGAGAAAGGACCCGATCGCTGCCGATAAAAGTGATCTTGCGGCGAATCTCCCGCAGAGACCACTTTTATCTGAAAGCGGACCGCCCGCTGAAGAAGAGGATACCGGGGTTATGGTAACTAACTGCTGCCATAACAGCAATTTCTTTATCGTACATCACGGGACACTGAGCACCATAGTAATAACTATGTGGGTTATAGGCCACCTTTAGGTAAATGGACACTGGTATAACCAAAAAGGAAACAGGAAGTGCCCCTCACTATATTACCCCTCCCATACCGGGAGTACCTCAGTTTTTTCGCCAGTGTCTAAGGTGTTGGTCACGGTTGATGAAATTTTAAGAGAGCTCCGCTAAGCAATCCCTGACTGGATCAAGGAGTTGTGCAAACGGATCCATACAAAGTGCTTGAAAGCCAAATGGATGGTACCCGGGCCTCGTGGAAGAAGAAACAAGGTTTTTTAAAATGTAATTGAGATTTTAGTCAACTAAAATACAACTAAAACTAAAACAATTCAGAAGACTAAAATACGACTAAAACTAAATTGAGATTTGATGTCAAAATTAACGCTGATGGATGGGGGCAGATGGCATTTTTGAAAGATCTATCAGTGGGGCTCATTACCAACAGACCAGTTATGGTTCTCTTATAGCGTTTAGGCAAAGAACCGTGAATCTGACATTAAAGCGGTAGTAAACTGCTGAAAAAAAAAAAAAAAAACCTGCAAGACAATGGCACAATGTACTAGCACATTATGAAATACTTGCCTTAGAACGAAGCCCTTCCAGTGGTGCCTGGTCCCCGCTGAGGGGGCTGACCTGTTCCCCTGGCCTTTCTTCAGGGTTCGCGGTCTCCAGCACTGTGAGTGGCCGAAGCTGCAATGGCATCATTCCCACACATGTGCGCGGAAGCCCTCTGTTTCAGCAAGAAGCTGCGTCAGCGGCTGTAAGTAGGTTAAATATCTCCCGAACGGTGCACATTTAGGAGATATTCATTTTACCTACAGGTAAGGTGGGGTTTACAACTTCTTTAATGTAACAGTAGAATTATTGAAGAGCAGTAGGAATTCCCAACCTGAATGACACATGACCCCAAAGTACATTATTTTTGGAATGTTCATAACATGTTTTGAAGCATTCCAGATGCCGATTGCTTCTCTGCGTCCAGCTTGGATATCAGATTACTACAAAGCAGATGTGAATTACGGTTAATGCACCTGCTAGGTATAACATTTAACCCTCACAACCCCTACATTACTGGTTGTGTGTGTGCTGCACTGGGCTGTACTCTGCATCCCTAAGTACTGCCATGCAAAGGATTAGGGGAGGACAATCAAGACAGATTCCGGTAGAGGAGTATGAACTTCTCTGGTTTATCCAAAATGTAAAAGTTTTGACTTTAGCTATATCTGAAATTGGTCCAATGTTAGCAATGTTTGATTGTGTTCTCAAATGTGGGTTGGTAGGCATTATATGCTAGCCTCAGTCAGCTTGGTATTTGTAATATACAGATTCGCCAGTAATCCAGGTCTTCATCATGCCAGCCTTCTCTCCGTTAAGCCCTTTCCTTCTCTTATTTCTGTCTATTCCAGGAAGCCTATGAAACAGTTGTTGGGTATTTTGGGGAGAACAGCAAGACTATGGTTCCTTCGGCATTCTTCCCAATATTCTTTCGATTTGTGAAGGCCTACAAGGTAAAAATTTTGTTCTTTCTTGAATAACAAATAAAAATCTGTAGAAACAATCACTATTACGGAACAGATTACTCAACATTGTGCAGTTACTGACTACAAGAAATTCAACTATTACAAGAGGACGATGGGGCAGTTGGTTGTTGTCTTTGGGTTAAGCTACTCATATCTTTACTAACATGTTTTTCCTATATTGGCCTTTAAAATAATTTGGGGCACAAACAATTCTTTTGCCTATTCCCCCAAGTAAAACCACTCCCATTTCAATACTGTGTTTTTTTGTTTTTGTTTTTTTGATGCTTTATATTTAGAAGAATCCTCAAGCCTACTCTTGTACATGGCAATGAGGGCCACAATTATTTGATCCTCCAGCCATTGTACAGGGTTTGCTCCCAAGATGTAAATTTGTTACTTGGCCATTGGTGGAAATATTGACATGTGATCCGCATCGCATGGCTGTACTTTTTTCATTATGTGTAGGACAGCCTTTATATTAAAAAGGAGTGTACTGACAGTCACTTTTTTTCTTCTCTATTGTCAGCAAGCAGAGCAGGATCTGGAGGCATGGAAAAAGCAGGAAATGGTGACCACTGAGAAGGCTCAACAGGAGAAATCAACAGAGGTACGGCATCAAAACCGCCAAAAGCCTTCACTAAGTGATGTTTGTAGGGGTTAAAAAAAAAAATGAGCACCGACATTAATTTAAAGTAACCCAACACTTGAACTTGTTTTCCACAAAAAAAAGGTCATGACTTCTACATTACACCAAACTTAGTGTCAGCCTAGTGGGAGGGGTGGAAGCTACAGTGGTTATGCCAGTAATATTCATGAAGAGTGCCTAAAGCCTCGTACACATGCTTAGATTTTCGGACATCCATTTTTTGTGGCATGCTAGTCTCATGTCGAAAGTGAAGAGGTTACTCACAATACGCAAATTTTCGTACGATACAATACAACGTCAGAAGTGACGTAATGTGTTGAATAGTTTTGTATGTATTCTTTCATTTCTGAGCAAACGTAGTCTTGCTCTTACAATTTTTTTTCGTACGAAAACCATACTAATGAAACGAAAATCGGACGTTGAGTTCACATCCGACAAAAATTTTATAGTCTGCACATCCAGCTTTTGTCTGATGAAAAAGTTAAATCGGCTGTCGAAAGCACCGTACTAACTATCCGAAAATCGTCAGACAGCTCATCGGTTGAATTTTTCCATCCGATTTTCGTATTGTGTGTATGGGCCTTAAGGCAGACCATAGGGAGGAGTTTTTCCTAGAGACTTACATCTACCTGTCCTTGGAAGGTCCTGTAATTATGTGATAGGAGGAAGCTGTGGACACACCATGTATTGTGTTTCTACCTATTCTCAAGCTTATTTCAGTTGCAGCACCCACTTCTGACAGTCATATGTATTCTCTACCTAGGGTAGGGGTAGGCACTCCTGGCATACTATTTGGAGTGAAACTACAATTCCCTTCATGACTCTGCCAGTCAGTCTTGCAATGCCTCATAAACAGCCTAAGGTACCTCTGCACACCGTCCTGACGGCCACGGCATGCGTTTCAAAGCCAGGGGATGAGGAAACCAATAAGACCGCGAATGGCGTCAGGGTGGTCTTATTGGTTTTCTCATCCCCTAGCTTTGAAACTCCCGACGTGGCTGTCAGGGTGGCGTGCAGAGGTACCTTAGGCTGTTTATGTTGGTGCTAACGCATAGCACTTTTCAATGTGAGTGGGCATTGTTTTATTCACCTGCATTTATCCCTGATATTGGGCATTTCACGCTATGATCCTTCCTATGTTTTCTCCAAGTATGATTTCCTAAAAGTTATCTAAGATTAAGGAACCATCATCTCCTACACCGCTGCCTACAGGGAGCCCAGCCTTTCCTTAGGGGTTTCAGTCTGAGTGCGAACTTCTCACACACAGTTTGAGGTGGATCATCATTTGCATCATTTCTAGTATTGCTTATTCCAATAGATTTGTATCATCCTCTCTATCACAGTGATCGGACTTTCCTTGGCTTGTGCAAGATTTATCAGGACTGTACACACATTTCTCATGATTATTGGTTGGAGGAGATAAACCATTAAGATCCATTGGATCATTTATTATAAGAGGTGATCACATTTATATATGAGGTAGCGCCACACCTTTTTTCATACACCTATACATAGTTATATTGGTACAAGCTGGGCCAGTATAATATAGTCATATTAGAATTCCGGGCTGCTTACCTCTGGTCCCCAAGTCCTCATAGTGTTTCTACTAGACATACATAAATCAGTGGGTTTACTATGCAGCAGCTTTCAGTGTTACTTTTGGAAGAACTCTGGACACGACATAGGGGCCAAGTGATCGGGAGCTGCAGGCAGCTTGCAAGTAGATATTTTTGGCAGAATTATGACCTTGACATCTGCTTAATACAGTCAAATTACTGCAAATCACTAGTGCAAGTTACATATACTAATTAGTTCATATATAGTAGCTGTGGAGACCAGGTCCCTTTATAGCCCCTTGCCCCCTAAAAATCTACCTTCATTTTGTCTTTTCCATTGGATTAAATGAATTTTGCTTATTTACAATGACAAATTTTTCGCGTTGCAGTCTCCACCTGCCAAAGCATCAAAACCGCCAGTCAATCTGATGGCTGAACTGAACAAGAAGCTGCAAACAAAAGAGCCACGGGTGTACGAGGAGAACTGGGCCATAGAGGATATCATTACAGGTAAGGAGAGATTGTTTAGGGCTTGTATCCAGGAGCATTTGTTTTATTCTGAACTGCTTTTTATTCTCATCTGAGTCAATGGAAATGCAAGTTAAAAAAAAACAAGAAGAGCATTTTGTACTGTAGGAGCCCTAAACTGCCTGATGAACATTAGAGCATGAAAGGAACCAAGTATATCTCTGGGACATAGAGAAAATTGTTGTCACATAGCCATCAAATATGCATTTTTTAGAAGTTCTCAAACTTAAAAAAAAACCCAAAACATTCAAATGCCACTGTTCAGAAGGTTCACAACCCTAGTGGATGGGTGTCCATCCAAAACTGTGTTTTCTTTATATTTGGATGGTGGGAAAGGCTTGGAACATCTGTCAGGTTGTTCTGGCTTCTCGTCCAACATCAGTGCCTGAACAAATAAATGCGCTTCTGAAAGAATGGTCAAACATTCCCATAGACACACTCCTAAACCATTGTGGACAGCCTTCCTAGAAGAGTTGAAGCTGTTATAGCTGCAAAGGGTGGGCCAACTAAATATTGAACCCTAGTGGATGGATGTCGATCCAAAACTGTGTTTTCTTTCAATTTGGACGGTGGGAAAGGCTTGGAACCTCTGTCAGTTTGTTCTGGCTTCCCAAGGCTCTGTTGAGGTCCTGCCCTCAACCCGATAGAACACCTTTGGGATGAATTAGAGCAGAGACTGCAAGCCAGGCCTTCTCGTCCAAAATCAGTGCCTGGCCTTACAAATGCGCTTCTGGAAGAATGGTCAAACATTCCCATAGACACACTCCTAAACCATTGTGGACATCCTTCCCAGAAGAGTTGAACCTGTTATAGCTGCAAAGGGTGGGCCAACTCAATATTGAACCCTAGTGGATGGATGTTGATCCAAAACTGTGTTCTCTTTCAATTTGGATGGTGGGAAAGACCTCTGTCAGGTTGTTGTGGCTTCCCAAGGCTCTGTTGGAAGATATTATCCCTTACTTACTGTTGCAGTGATATGTTTATATTATCAATCTGGAAGGAAGGGATAATATCTCCAACAGCAACACAGACACTAGAAATGCTCCCCTCTCCTCCTCAGGAGACCTCTGTTGCCATAATCATGTCTCATTTTAAGCAATTACAGCAGCACGGGATGTTGTGTACGCACGTTGCAGACTGTTTTCTTAAAAATTAATTTTTTAAGCCTTCAATCTTGCATAAGGATCCAAGATACTGTTGGAAGCATTAGATCCCCAGCTGCAGCCCTACTCCTACATCACTTCTTTTTTTTACAGACGGTGGGGATTACTAAAGAGAAGGTTGCAATGGCTACACTATGGCTGCTGTTTTATATGCAGCTGCTCAGTCATATGACTATCAAGATGCACAAAAATAACTACTGATGTAAGAGCCGCTGTATAAGCCAGGGGGGCTAACGGAGCATAGAGAGAGCACTGGCATATACTGCAGCTCTCACAGCGGAGGAGTTTAGTAGTGTAGATCCTGATAGTATAATGGCTACCCTCTTGTAAACAATGGCTGAGCACCTGCATCTAGTACGGTTGCTATAACTGCCTTCTCCTTCAGAAAAACCCAGCTGTCTCTCACTGCAAGCTCCTCACTGTCCGACACAGCACAAGGGGAGATCTGACACAAAGAAACACTCTGTAATATTGCTGCATGTGTTAGGAGATTTGATGCCGGAGACAGGTTCCCTTTCAGTAGGGGCGTGCTATAACCCCAGTCAGCTTTTACTGGTTGCCTGTGACATTGCTGCAGCTTTTTCCATCATCTACTGTCTGGTGCAGCATTCATCATTGGGTCAATAAAACTGACCACACACCGGCAGAATTTAATTTGAAAATGTTTCACTTTTGGAAATTTCCTAATGATTGATCGGGTTCATAGAGGCAAGAAAACTCAAAGAAGCATGGTGGACAAATTTTCTCAAACAAATTCAATTCTGTGAATGTTTTTTTTTTTTTTTGGGGGGGGGGGGGGGGGGGTGTTGAGATATGATGCATATTGTCACGATACCTATTTAAATACACTATATTGTCAAAAGTATTGGGACGCCCGCCTTTTGCACGCATATGACGTTTAATGGCACCCCATTTATCTAGTTGGCCCACCCTTTGCAGCTATAACAGCTTCAACTCTTCTGGGAAGGCTGTCCACAAGGTTTAGGAGTGTGTCTATGGGAATGTTGGACCATTCTTCCAGAGATCCATTTGTGAGGTCAGGCACTGATGTGGACAAGAAAGCCTGGCTCGCAGTCTCCGCTCTAATTCATCCCAAAGATATTCTATCGGGTTGAGGCCAGAACTCTGTGCAGGCCAGTTAAGTTCCTCCACCCCAAACTCGCTCATCCATTTCTTTATGAACCTTGCTTTGTGCACTGGTCCAAATTATTTGGTGGAGGGGGGATTGCAACCTTCTCTCCAGTAATTCCCCCCATCTGTAAAAAAGAAGTGACAGCTGGGGATCTAATACTTCCAAAAATATCTTGGATCCTCATGCAAGATTGAAGGCTTAAAAAATGAGTTTTTAAGAAAACAGTCTGCAACGTGCGTACACAACATCCCGTGCTGCTGTAATTGCTTAAAATAAGACATGATTATGGCAACAGGGGTGGAGAGGGGAGCATTGTTGGAGATATTATCCCTTCCTTCCAGTTTGATGAAACTTATCTCTGCAACAGTAATGCTGCGTACACACGAGCGGACTTTACGGCAGACTTTGCCCAGCGGACGGGATTTGGTCGGACAATTCGATCGTGTGTGGGCTCCAGCGGACTTTGTTTTCTCAAAAGTTGGACAGACTTGGATTTGAAACATGTTTTAAATTAATCCGTCGAAATCGAGTCCGGTCGAAAAGTCCGCTCGTCTGTATGCTAGTTCGACGGACAAAAAGCAACACAAGGGCAGCTATTGGCTACTGGCTATGAACTTCCTTGTTTTAGTCCGGTCGTACGTCATCACGTACGAATTCGACGGACTTTGGTGGATTGTGTGTAGGCAAGTCCGTTCATTTAGAAAGTCCGTCGTAAAGTACGTCGAAAAGTCCGCCGAGCAAAGTCTGCCGCAAAGTCCGCTCGTGTGTACGCGGCATAAGTGAGGGATAATATTTTCCAAAAGAGCCTTCGAAGCCACAACAACCATCCAAATTGAAAGAAAACACAGTTTTGGATTTACACCCATCCACTAGGGTTCAATATTGAGTTGGCCCACCCTTTGCAGGTCTAACCGCTTCAACTCTTCTGGGAAGGCTGATCGCAATGGTTTAGGAATGTGTCTATGGGAATGTTTGACCATTCTTTCAAAAGCGCATTTTTTAGGCCAGGCACTGATGTTGGATGAGAAAGCCTGCCTTGCAGTTTCTGCTCTCATTCATCCCAAAGGTGTTCTATCCAGTTGAGTTCAGGACTCTGTGCAGGCCAGTCAAGTTCCTCCACCCCAAATTCGTTCATCCATGTCTTTATGGACCTTGCTTTGTGAACACCTCCTAAACCTTGTGGACAGCCTTCCCAGAAAAGTTGAAGCTATTATAGCTGCAAAGGGTGGGCCAACTCAATATTGAACCCTACGGACTAAGACTGGGATGCCATTAAAGTTCATGTGCGTGTAAAGGCAGGCGTCCCAATACTTTTTACAATATAATGTACCTGTGTAGAGGTCAGTTCTAAGATAGAGGGGACCTTTATTACATCCTCAAGTATAATCCTCACAAGATTCACCTCCATAGCCTCTGCACCAAATTTCTACATGAATCCTATCAGCAGTGTTGGGAAAGCCACAAAGCGCCAGTGCAGGCCCAGCACAGTGATTACTATTAGCTTGCTACAGAATAATGTCCAGTCTGTGCATATGTGCAAGCCCAAGGCCATAGACAACAGCCTTTATTATCTACAGTCACAACCAGCATATGCAGCAAAGGCCTGAGTCCATGAGATTGTGTCAATGATATCAGTTTGAGACGTTTCTGAGGTCATTCACAATTAATTGACAAGGGCAGCTGATCTCCTTCAAGTGGGTTTTGCATACCACAAAGATTTTGTGACTGAAGCAAACAAAGGCTTGTATCCATAGGCCCTAAGGCAGTCCAGGAGCATGGGCAGAGTTCCAGAACTATGCTGAATATGAGGAGTTGTATTAAAAAGATCACTTATGCCTTAAAGTTAAATGAGAAGCTGTCTGATGGTAAAACAAACATAGGTGGTAGTTGGTTAAGTTTAGGAAAACTGTACCAAAGCAATTACCACCTATGCTTGTATCACCATCAGATAGTAACAATGCTTCTAATTTAACCACCTCAATACAGGGCACTCACACCCCCTTCCTGCCCAGGCCATATTTCAGCTTGCAGCGCTGTCACACTTTGAATGACAATTGCGCAGTCATGCTACACTGTAACCATGTGACATTTATATCATTTTCTTCACACAAAAAGCTTTCTTTTGGTGGTATTTAATCACTTCTGGGTTTTTATTTTTTTCCACACAAAAAAACTGACAATTTTGAAAAAAAAAAAAGTTTTTTAATTTCTGTCAGTAAACTTTGTAAATAAGTAATTTTTCTCCTCCACTGATGGGCGCTGATGAGGCGGCACTGATGAGGTGGCACTTATGGGCACTGATGAAGAGGCACGAATATGTCGCATTCATGGGCACTGATAGGCGGCACTGATGGGCACAGATAGGCGGCACTGGTGGGCACTGATGGGCATTGATGGGCAGCAGTGATGGGCATTAGTGATGGGTATTGATGGGCAGCAGTGATAGCCAGCACTGACTGGCATCACTAATGTGTACTGATTGCTGGCACTTGTGGGCACTGTTGGGCACTCACTTCTGTCACTGGTGGGCACTAAATTGTAATCGGGGCACTGATTATCAGTGCCCTGATTACTTGCCTAGATATCCTCTGTGAGGAGATGCCGCTGATCGGCTCTCCTCTCACTCTGTCAGTGTGAGGCGAGGAGCGCCGATTACCGGCATCTCCGTGTTTACATGTGACCGGCTGTGATTGGACACAGCCGATCACACGGTTAAAGAGCCACGGCTCTTTCCAGAGATTGGGGTTGCGTCGTGTCCTGGCAACACGGCGGGGACGCACAAGAGCGGCCGTTCTGGGTGCCGTCATATGACGTCCACCCAGAACGAGAGCCGCACCGCCCCGCCGTTATTTGATGGCGAGACAGGTGGCAAGTGGTTAACTTTAAGGCACAAGTGATCTTTTTTTAATATACAAAAATCTGATGTATTGCTATTGCCCTGAAGAACTGTATCTGTATACGGATTGCCCAGCAGAACTTCTACTCTTCTGTCTCTTCCCCAGACCTGAGGAATCAGCCGTACCGGAGGACAGACATTGCGCGGAGGAACAGCAAAAAGCAGACCAGTGGAATAGCAGTCACCACTGCAGATTTACCCGTCTGAACTTGGCCGGCACACTGATGTGTCTACCAGAGGCTTCATACTACGAACAACGGCGAGAAGAGGGTTGGAGTCCACCATACATCATCCCCAACCCTCAGTACAAGCATTTGGATCTTCAATGCACGTGACTTGGTTTATAGATCTATAGAAAATAGACATTTATAGGGTAATAAAACCGGTTTCAGAACAAATGTTTTTAAATGCAACGCTATGCACCAAATATTACAGCTTCTGCCAAACATTTCTATATGGGAGGTGGAGTGGCCAAGAAAAGGCCATATTGCTCGTGTCCTGGTGCGTTTTAAGTGTTAAATATATTGCAGTTTTTATTTTGTGTACATATAGAAGAGGTCTGGATTTCACAAGTTGCTGGTATCACTGTAAATAGACTGATAATTGGTCTTATTGCACAAACTGTATGTACTATTATCTTGTAACTTACAGACCCAACATCTTACAATGCTCTAAAAAATTAGAACGAAGACCTGCCACAGCCTTGCACTGATTTGTCTAGTAATGCCCATATGGGTAAGGCCAGTCTGCCTTTCTGCACTGCCCTAGGCTTCTAAGCAGGATATTGGGGGATAGGCCAGTATTCCACAAACTTCCCCGTGTTGAATTTAAGTGGACTTGTCCTA
Organism: Lithobates clamitans; assembly: GCA_037952925.1. Classification (NCBI taxonomy): domain Eukaryota; kingdom Metazoa; phylum Chordata; class Amphibia; order Anura; family Ranidae; genus Lithobates; species Lithobates clamitans. The sequence goes on from JBBGZY010001195.1 coordinate 1,226,499, forward strand.
GACGCACTAAAAAGACACCAATCTTATAACAGCAGAGGCATTTAGAGAGCAGTATCGCCCAGAAATGTGCCATGGGCGTTGACACCTGTAACAGATGCCTTTATAATTGGGACTATATTGACTTCTAAATACTTCCTTATTTTTATTAGGTCCAACATAAAGTCCCCGATGCTCGTTACGCACACGTCACGTACAGGAATTTAAATAATTAGACTTAAAGGTCACTGAGGTGTGGCAGAGTTGTTTTAAGTGCATTGGTACTATTATACTGGTCAGGCCTCATAAACCCTGTCATACTTATATTCCTTACACACGAGTCTTAAGCTAACCTGTTGAGGTCTGTTTTCAAGGAAGCCCATGAGAACTAGATGAAACTGTTGGTCTTTCCTTGACGTAAATAACCTGATCAGCAAACGGGGTGTATACGCTCGCTATATACCTACAGGGTGCACCTTCTACTCCTTTCCCTTGAGATCTTCTGTGGAATTCACTTACATTATTAGCTGCTTCTCAAAAGGACCATGTCATCAGACCACTCATTTCAACAACAACCTTCCCGTAAGATTATGTGTGCATTTAACATATTTTAGGCTTGTTGCCTTCATGTAAAACACTCCCCCTTGTGTAGATCTCCAAAAGCCGCTCCTGAGTGCCGCCATCTTGGATGTGATGTCAGCAGTCCCAGCAGAGTCGGCGCTGTCACTCAGGTGGCACGCTATAATATTCCTCTTCACTCCTCCCCTTGCAGCTACATAAAGTGTTATATAGGGAGGGCCAGCACTGAGAGTTAGGCTGGATTCACACCTATGCATTTTTAGTGCTTTTTGCATTTTGCAGATTTGCACTACAGAACTTGTTCCATAGGAAACCATGTTAAATGAACTGTAGTGCAAATCTGCAAAAAGCACTAAAAATGCATAGGTGTGAATCCAGCCTAAATGGACACTCCCAGAAGAAGAGGGGGCAGTAATTGACAAGGAGGGGGTGGTCAGGGTTTGTGCTGGGAAACAGACACTTTCTGCAACATCAGATTAAGTATTTAAAATATTCCTGAGAGGCTCCTGAGAAAAAAAATAAATGCACATTTTTTTTTTACCTTCAAAAATATGTGACAGTGGGGACAGTGTATCTTTAAGACCCCATACACACTATTAGATTTTCTGCAGAATTTTGTCTTCAGATTTACCAAAACCATGTAGTGCAAAGGCCTACCTGATTGCAAACAAATTAAAACTCTTGACTTCATATTATATGGTTTTGGTAAATCTGAAGACAAAAATCTGCAGAAAATCTAATAGTGTGTATGGGGCTTTAGTCTAGAGCTACACGAGAAGTTTATTAGCTCAGTAGTTAAATAAAAGTCCCTAGCAGCAGCAATTGAGCACTAAAATAGATGACAAAATTATAAATAGCCTTCTATAGGGTAGACTACACGTTACCTGCATTAAGATCTCACTTTTTGTATTACTCTCATGTACTTATCACTGCACCTGATTGGCGCATTTTGCCATCATGTACTCACTGCTACATTATACTTTTATAGCTTGTTCTACAGGGAGCCGTTTGTTCCATCATTGATATTCTAGCAAGCTCAGCTGAAAACCTCCTGTGTACCTCTAGAGTCTAAACTAAGTGGTATGAACATCTTTGCTGGCAACCACTGTAAAATCTCAGATTGGAGAAATTTTACTTTAAATACAGTAGTTATTACCATTGCTGACCAACTCTTGAAGGTGCTAGCTGTCTGCCTGTTATGCTGACCCCTCTGGCAGGGTCCAGGAGTGCATTGCTTACAGAGTGCAGGGTTCAGAGGTGTTCTGTGTACAGAGTGCAGGGTTCAGGAGTGCATTACTTACAGAGGTGTGCTGTGTACTCAGTGCAGGGTTCAGGAGTGCATTACGTACAGAGGTGTGCTGTGTACACAGTGCAGGGTTCAGGAGTGCATTACGTACAGGGGTGTGCAGGGTTCAGGGGTGCATTACATACAGAGTGGATTGCAGAGATGTGCTGTGTACAAAGTGCAGGGCACTATGCAACCCCAACCCCCTGGCAAGGGCCACATGACAAGGCCTGGAGGGCCAGATTTGGCTTTTAGACTTGTGTTTTAACATATGTGGTTTATAGTGTATGCTGGGAGATTTAATTTAGTATACTGCCCCAAAAGTACGTTTCTCAGAAGAGTGCCCAATGACAGTAGCCACTGATATTATATTATAGAGAGAAAGAGAGAAAACCTTTTACACCTGTCTGTAGTACCCTACTTCAGCTTCTAAAACTCTACAGTGTCAGATGTATATGGATTGACTATAAAACATTTTGTATTTTCCTTTTTTAAACGTTTATCAAAAATGTATATTAAGCAATAAAATATTCCAAAGAAAGCAAACATTGCCTGACGTCTGCAATTCTTCTACTCTATGAACAATTTACTAGAATCTATCCTAGAGTGAGCTACACCAGTACCATGCAGTAAGGATCACTCTTTCCTTCCTGGATAATACTCCAATGGAGTGATTGATCACTAGAAGATATATATAAAACACAAAGCGCTGTGATGCTAAATAGCTGATAATTACACATGAAACCAAGTGAGGCTGCTATCAAAAGAGAGTGTTTTCAGAGTCACTTAAAAAGAATAAATAATGATATTTGAAGCGCTTCACAATGTGCATGAAAATTAATATATAAGAATAAATATAAATAGTCAAATAAATCCAGCGGTGAGTAAAAATTCCTATAAAATCCAGCAATCAAAATAGTGTAAAATTATTAAAAATTAGTGACACCAAATGTGTAAAAAATTCACATAAAAAATCCACATAAAAATAAATATATAGGGATGTATTCAGAAGGTTCAATTATACAGGTGTAGAATCCTGATTGGTATAGAGCTTTTGATCACTAGCAAAGCTGTTTAAAAACACTTGCTTAATTAAGGTGCTCATTGATAGTACCAATGTGTTTTTTGCTTCTTTTCACAACCAATGTGGGAATCATAAACAGGCAGATAAGAGAAAAAAACCAATCATTGTGCAATAGTTAGGATACCAAGGTACACAGGCAAACTTCAATCCACTCACGTGTGCCTTATAATGATAAGGCATATGCAGGTTTTACTATAGCAGTCAGCCGCCTTAGACAGGAGCAGATTCAGTGCAGTACACTGTGTGAAACTGCTGATCTGCACAGAGCTTCCTGGAGCCAAGTGTAACAGTGTAAATTTGCTGTCCCCTCAAAATAACTCAACACACAGCCATTAATGTCTAAACCGCTGGCAACAAAAGTGAGTACAAATTGTGCCCAATTAGTCATTTTCCCTCCCAGTGTCATGCGACTCGTTAAGTGTTACAAGGTCTCAGGTGTGAATGGGGAGCAGGTTTGTTAAATTTGGTGTTATCGCTCTCACTCTCTCATACTGGTCACTGGAAGTTCAACATGGCACCTCATGGCACCTCGGCGGATCTGAAAAAAAAAGAATTGTTGCTCTACATAAAGATGGCCTAGGCTATAAGAAGATTGTCAAGACCCTGAAACTGAGCTGCAAAATGGTGGCCAAGACCATACAGTGGTTTAACAGGACAGGCTCCACTCAGAACAGGCCTCGCCATGGTTGACCAAAGAAGTTGAGTGCACGTGCTCAATGTCATATCCAGAGGCTGTTTTTGGGAAACAGACGTATGAGTGCTGCCAGCATTGCTGCAGAGGTTGAAGGGGTGGGGGGGGTCAGCCTGTCAGTGCTTAGACCATACGCTGCACACTGCATCCAATTGGTCTGCATGGCTGTCATCCCAGAAGGAAGCCTCTGCTAAAGATGATGCACAAGAAATCCCGCAAACAGTTTGCTGAAGACAAGAAGACTAAGGACATGGATTACTGGAACCATTTCCTGTGGTCTGATGAGACCAAGATAAACTTATTTGGTTCAGATGGTGTCAAGCGTGTGTGGCAGCAACCAGGTGAGGAGTACAAAGACAAGTGTCTCTTGCCTACAGTCAAGCATAGTGGTGGGAGTGTCATGGTCTGGGGCTGCATGAGTGCTGCCAGCACTGGGGAGCTACAGTTCATTGAGGGAACCATGAATGCCAACATGTACTGTGACATACTGAAGCAGAGCATGATCCCCTTCCTTTGGAGACTGGGCCACAGGGCAGTATTCCAACATGGTAACGACCCCAAGCATGCCTCCAAGACAACCACTGCCTTGCTATGGAAGCTGAGGGTAAAGGTGATGGACTTGCCAAGCACGTCTCCAGACCTAAATCTTATTGAACATCTGTGGGGCATCCTCAAAACGAAAGGTGGAGGAGCGCAGGGTCTCTAACATCCACCAGCTCAGCGATCTCATCATGCAGGAGTGGAGGAGGACTCCAGTGACAACCTGTGAAGCTCTGGTTAACTCCATGCCCAAGAGGGTTAAGGCAGTGCTGGAAAATAATGGTGGCCACACAAAATATTGACACTTTGGGCCCAATTTGGACATTTTCACTTAGGGGTGTACTCACTTTTGTTGCCAGCGGTTTAGACATTACTGGCTGTGTGTTGAGTTATTTTGAGGGGACAGCAAATTTACACTGTTACACAAGCTGTACACTCACTACTTTACATTGTAGCAAAGTGTCATTTCTTCAGTGTTGTCACATGAAAAGATATAATAAAATATTTACAAAAATGTGAGGGGTGTACTCACTTTTGTGAGATACTGTACATTTCCAATCTAATTTGACTACCTATTACACTTTTGTAAGGCACTGGTGTGGCACGAATGAGCCATGAATGGAGCATGAATAGAGATGGATGGACACAGATCAGCGCTGTAGGCACTTCAGATCCAGACCACAGCACTGCTGCACCGGCTCCCTCTTCTCCTCACACGCTGTACCAATCGGCGTGAGGGGAGGAGTCAAACTGGACATGCTCCTGTTTGTTTCCAAGTGATCATGTGGTAAAGGTCTGCTGTCATTGGCCCTCTACCCTGATCCGAGACATGCCGGGTCTGGGAGATCCAACGGTCATGGACATGCGCGGGAGCGCGATTCTGGAAGGACGATATAGTACTCTCCCAGAGTTATCAGACGGCGCTGTAGCCATTTTCCCACTATGGCCTGGTCGGCAAGTGGTTAAGCATTAGCAATAAAACCTGGAAGCTGATTGGTTTCTTTGCAAAAATTGTGACTAGCTTTGCCCTCTCTAGCTTTAGTAAATAAACCCCTTAGTGACTATTTGCTACTCCTGGCAGTCAGTCAATCTGTAGTGATTTTAGTAGCACAGTAGAACTAAGCACAGATTTAAAATGATAAACCCAACCAGAACTTTTTTTGAAGCCACCTGACATTAAAGGGACATCTCTATAGCTGTAAACTCTGCGAGTATACAGCTATATTCTTAACCCCTTCCCGCCGACCGTATGCACATCTGCGTACTCGGCTTTCCGGGGTTATACCGGGATGATGCCCGCAGCTGCAGGCATCATCCCGGTACCATTGTTTAGAGTGGGCGATCGGCTATCCGAGTATAACATCGGTGCGGCTAAAAGCCGCTCTGCTGTTATACCGGAGGAGCGGGAGGGGACATCCCCCCCCCCTCCCGCCGCTCTTACCGGGCCTCCAGTGCGATCGGGAAGCCCGGTGTCCAATCGCCCGCCTTCGGCAGCTGGGGGCGGGCTGGAACGAAGCTGTGGGTGGCTTCGTTCCAGCCTTCTCAATGTAAACGCGGAAGCGACGTCATGACGTCACTTCCCGTTTACTCGGCTGCCAATGGCGCCGGTTTTAAAAAAATATACAGTGTTCAGAATCGCCGTTTTCGGCGATCTGAATACTGTGAAGTGCAAAGGAGGGATCGGGGGTCTTTTAGACCCCCGATCCCTCCATAAAGAGTACCTGTCACCACCTATTACTGTCACAAGGGATGTTTACATTCCTTGTGACAGCAATAAAATAAAAAAAATAAAAAATGTTTTTTTTAAACACAATTTACAAGTAAAAAAAAATAAAATAAATTTAAAAAAAATTTTTTTTAAAGCGCCCCCGTCCCCGCGAGCTGGCACAGCGAAGAAAACGCATACGGAAGTCGCGCCCGCATATGTAAACAGTGTTCAAATCACACATGTGAGGTATCGCCGTGATCGTCAGAACGAGAGCAATAATTCTAGCTCTAGACCTCCTCTGTAACTCAAACCTGGTAACCGTAAAAAAAATGTAAAGCGTCGCCTATGGAAATTCATAGGTGCCGTAGTTTGTCGCCATTCCACGAGTGCGTGCAATTATAAAGGGTGACATGTTTGGTATCTACTCGGCGTAATATCATCTTTCACATTATACAAAAAATTGGGGTAACTTTACTGTTTGGATTTTTTTAAATTCATGAAAGTGTCCCTTTTCCAAAAATTTGCGTTTAAAACACCGCTACACAAATACCGTGTGATATAAAATATTGCAACAATCTCCATTTTATTCTCTAGATTCTCTGCTAAAAAATATATATATAATGCTTGGGAACTCTAAGTAATTTTCTAGCAAAGAATACGGATTTTAACTTGTAAACACCACATTTCAAAAATAGGCTTAGTCATGAAAGGGTTAACTCAAAGTTCTTCTATTGCTTTCAGCCTCTTCCAAAATCCTTTTTTTTTTTTTGTTTTTTTTTGTTGCCCGCTGTGATCTGACTTCTTGTTAGAGGGGGGCTATGTTTGTTCCCACTGTATGTAGGAAACATGGCCACCCTATATTGTCTCCTGAGTTGGACTATGAGATTTTGTAGTGTGCACAGAGCAATGCACACGACCGCTACAGTAATGCGCGCTATGCATTCCAAGCACATGGAAGCGAGAGAGGAAAGGAGAGGTTCGGGAGCTCATGGGACATTACAAGGAGGCAGAAAAACATAGTAAGAAACAATTTAAATAAAAAATAGATTACAGGGCTATTAAGTTTTGAGGTCCATAGGTAATTTTTGAAGAATTAGGATATTGTTTAGTGTCACTTTAAATGGAAACTAGACAGGGAAATGGCCCTGTGTGCTTCTTCTCCCTGCAAGATAATTGCATAATGTGCTAGTATGCATTGCATACTTTCATATTATGAAAGACTTATCTGGAAAGGAAGTCCTCCAGCGGTGCGCTGACACTGATTCCCCTGGGCTTCTAGCTTCACCTGGTCTTTCTTACGGGCTGCGGACGTTTGAATGGCCGAGCGGTGATAAGAATATGCGCAGGAGTCACATGGGCGCATACACGCGGGTGTTACGGCCACAGCCCGCCATCCTTAGAGAGCACAGTGTGCATTAGGCGGTGCTGCTAAAGTAAATATCTCCTGAATGGTGCACGTTTAAAGAGCTATTGATTTATACCCACAGGTAAGCCTATAAATAAGGCTTACCTTTAGGTAAAGTAAAGGATCAAAAAGGACTTTACTACTACTTTAATAAATAACACAATGCTAAATAGGATGGCGGAGAATGTCCAGGTCTAGGAGATAAAATTATGAAGCTTATTGCTACTGCTTGATAAGTACAAGTGCAGGATTGGTATAAGAGAAATACAACATTATAGACTCTGGCTCTATCTAGTGGTAGGAGATGAGAGGACTATATACGAGCTTGTTCTCATATAAATGGACACATTCCCTTCCTCTGTCGGTCACCGCTTCACATTTCTTTAGTTGTTTTATCTTAGTGGCTGTTCCATACTGTGCATTATCTGCAGAAGCTGGCATAAATGGATTGTAGTGATCAAAGCTTTTTTTTTCCCTCAAAAAAAGCTCTGGCCCCTACCCACCTGTGAGCACCATCCCTTTGTTTCACCCCTTTCAGAGAATACAGAACCCAGTATCACTTTGTGATAAGTAATTTGTATGGACTTTGTTAATGATCACAAGAAAAGCAGTATACAAAATAACCCCTCAGACAAACCTTCCTACCAAACGACATGAGAAATGGACCTAGGGGAGACAGTTGATGGGGTGTGGACAAAATGGTCGACCATGGTGCACAAGGGCATCCTTAACACTTCCTTGGTGGAGGCAAATTACAAAGTGCTACCACGCTGGTACCTGGTCCCAACAAAGCTGGTGAAATTATATCCTGGTACCTTGCCCCTTTGTTTTCGGGAATGCGGACAGGAAGGGGATATGTATCATATAAAAAACTGTGTTGCGCTAAAAATAAAAATATTAATCAATATAGTATTGAACAAAACAGTGAGTCTATGAGTCACCAGGTATCTTAACCGTTGAATCACCAACAGAATCCTCCACCTTGGGATTAAACCACCACCAATTTAAGGATGTGCTCTTAGCAGAGAGCGTTGACCACCTATTACGGGAGGTCAAAGAGGGCTCTTGTATCTCAGATGCTCCAACACCATTCAGAAATCCACATGAGGAAGACGGGGGAGATCACTCCAAGCAGTCAGTGGGGAAATCAACAAATCCTCTTGTTCCAACGGTAGCACCAAATGGCATACCCCAATAAGAGAGAAGACCTCAAATTGGTGTCAAATCTTTTACAACAGGACTTTATTAAAAGTAATGCACTTACATGCCAGCGGATTAAAAACAGCGTGTGTAATAGGGTATGTTTTTCCTCTGAACGCAATGACAGGAAACGACACCTCGGCCCGACCGGTTTCGTCACTACAAGGTCTTCTTCCGGGGCGGGACTCACTGTTTTGTCCAGTAATATATTGATTAATATTTTTATTTTTTAGCGCAACACAATTTTTTATATATTCTTGTTCGTGATAATATCTCACTAGAGTGGTGCAGCCGTGCAGTAGGTTATTTGTTATCACAAGCGCAGTTTATTTTTGCTTTATATTCATTGTTTTATATGGATCATGTCTGGTGGTCCTGCTCGAAGGTCCGACGCTTCTGGATAAGGATGTTCAACCTGATCTACTCAGTGACGGGACAGAATGTACCCAGAGGTGCCAAAACTGTGCCATTTACTGACCTACCGGAGTAGATCCCCAGACATCTATGAACGCTCATATTTTTCATTCTTTTAGAGGCTAAAATAACCATAGCACCAGAAACTACCCGTGATCAATGTTACGTTGGTGAAACATAAAATATCCTGGATTATGATCAATGAAAAACTGACTGGTATACGTACAGATAAGGAAGCTAAGTTTGAAAAAGTGTGGAATCCCTGGATTGCTTACCTTCAGGCTCCCTGAACATTGAGCCATTTTGTGAGGGGAGGCCCGGGCTCAAGGGATCTACTCTACCCTATGCTTAGTCTTTCTTCTCTCTTTCTTTTTCATTTTTCGCTTTTTCCGTTATTGGTTCTGTTATACCATAACAATAATCATTTCTGGTAGAATGCGGCTGGGAGACCGTAATGTCTCCCCAACTGTTCTATTATTTTTTGAGATTGGGACCAGGATTTGAGGTACCGAGACTGGTCCTAGGTGACATTGCTTTACTATCCCTCATATTCTGGAGCTATAGGTGATCACCAGCTTACTATACTGTTAATTGACCTGTAGATTTTTCTTGGTACCTAGTTGCTGGGACATATGCTCTCATAGCCTTAGACGAATGGTCATGCTTATGAGTAAAGCTAGCTTGCTGGGCCTAAAACTTTTTTGATATAGTTTTTGGATGTTTGACTGGTCAGGGTCCCTGATCGTATTGGAAAATGCATCCTTGTTTTGATAACTTTTTGACAATTGTTAATGCATAAACTTTTGTATGATGCTTTAAATTTGTAATAAAAAAACTGATGGAACAAAACAATAACCCCTCAGTAACAATAGATCCTTCCTGCCAACAATAGAACCCCTGTAACAAAATGTCCCAACAACAATACAGTAGATCTCCCAGCAGACAGCATCACTAGACCCTTCAGTAGCCAGCAACAATAGATCCCTCTCTCAACAATAGATCCATACCAGCAACAATTGACCCCCTAGCCACATAAGACAATAGATCCATACCAGCAACAACAGACTTCCCCTAGTGACAAAAGATACTCACCCACCCCAGCTGCAATACCCCATAAATAGGATGCAATTTGTTTACTACAGGAATTATATAAGAGCTCCAAAGTTGTACAATGTGATCAGTATACGTAAAAGGTAAGAGGGGTGGCAGTGGAGGTTCAAAAGGGAGCAGAGAGCGAGGGATGCAGGAAGGGGGATATAGAACAGCAATGTAAGAGGGGGCAGGGTCAAAGAGGTGAGCGGTGGAGTCCCTGACTATTTTAACAACTTAAAGCAGAGTTCCACCCAAAAATGGAACTTCCGCTTTAAGGGAAGGTGACATCCTGAAATGCCACATTTGGCGTGTAATTTTTTTGGGGGGCGGATACCCTCTTTTTAGAGGGTTCCAGCTCCCACTTCCTCCTTAGGCGCCGGTAGCAAGTTCACCTCTCCCCCCTCCCTCTCGACAATTATCTGGGACACGTCACAGGTCCCAGATGATTGCCCGGCCAGTCTCGGCGCGGCTCGCGCACGCGCAGTGCGTGCCCGGCTGTGAAGCCACAGCCAGGCGCCCACAGTGACAATGCCGGCGTCGCAGAGAGGAGGGGGAGACGAGCGGGGCTTCACTCCCCCACATCGCTGGACCCTGGGACAGGTAAGTGTCCGATTATTGAAAGTCAGCAGCTGCAGTATTTGTAGCTGCTGACTTTTAAATTTTTTTTTCTAAACGGAACTCTGCTTTAAGGGCCCAGCTTTTTTCTCACAAGTAAAAATCAGTCTTTTGTATTAGAGCATTACTTGGAACCCCCCAACATTATATATATTATTTTAGCAGAGACCCTAGAGAATAAAATGGCGGTCGTTGCAATTTTTTGATGTCACGCGTTTTTTCCCAAACACTATTTTTTAGGAAAAAATACACTTTAATGAATTAAAAAAATAACAAAACATAACATGTACCCCAATTTTATTGTATAATATGAAAGATGTTGTTAAACTGAGTAAATAGATACCTAACGTCATGCTTTAAAATTGCATGTGCTCGTAGAATGGAACCAAATTAGGGTACTTAAAAATCTCCATAGGCGATGCTTGAAAAATAAATGAAATAGTTGGTGCTGCGCTGTTAAAGGATAAGGCTAAAATCAAACTAAAACTACTGGGGTAATATAATGTATAGGAATATCCACAGCAGTAAAATATACAGTAAATGCTAAAGGTAGTAGTACACATGAAAAAATTCCCAAATAAATAAATGACTACAGTCTCATAAGTGGATGCAAACATACAGTGATGTGTACACTCTCCAACTGAGTGTAATTATAAAGTGACTTGTCCTTTAAGTGCAAAAAATTGTGCAAAAATATGCAAGGTGCAAAAGTGATTTCTCCTCTTCCGTGCAACAAACGCATGTAGAAAGACCAATGCTTATTTTTTGTAATTTGCACATTGCGTTTGTTGCACGAAAGAGGAGAAATCACTTTTGCACAACAAGTCACTTTACAATTACACTATAAAAATTATATTATTACATTTTTTAAAATTTTTACACTGTCCCTATAAAAAAATGTAAACATCTCTTGCGATAACAATACAGCATGACAGGTTCCCTTTATGCAGAGATCTGGGGTCTAGAAGATGCCAAATCTCTCCTCTACCCTTAAAAGCAAAAGATAAAAAAAAAAATAATTATCTTTTGCTTTAAGAAAAAAACAAAAACCTTGTTTACATGGCCTGAGAACTGGAAGGGACGTCATTCCAGTCCTCCAAGGGCATAGAGATGAGCGGTGGCCAACATGCCATCGCTGATCTCTATGGGAAGACACTGCCAGTGCCGGATGGTTCCCGGGCTCAGCGATCGGTAATGTAAGCCTGGAAAGTGGCGGGAGGGCACCTCTCCCACCACTTCCAAAAGTGATCCCGCAGTGAATACGCCAAAAGGATCACTTTTATCTGAAAAGAAAATACCGGGGTTATGGCATACAGCGTCACCCAGAGGGTCCCAGACAGACAGCAGGTGGATGGTGGCGCAGATCAAGAACTGATCCCCCTGCAGCGCAGCTGGAGGGAGAAAAAGGAGGAGGAGCTAACAGAGCTGCAGGGGGATCCACAAGAGTCAGCAATAAGGCAGTAGAGCCAGCCTTCCTGCTCGGCACATGCCTGGGCCCCCCTTTTGAACTGATGGGTACTGGAGGGCAAGCTTATCATCGGCACTGGCTGAACTACAGCAAACCAATAAAATGGGCAAACAAAACACGTATATGGGAGCTGCTTTATCCACCAATGGATTTGTATTTCTGTCCATCCAATGCAAAGATTTATACAGCTCTGCCACACAGAGTTCCACCTGGCTGGAAAACCCATTTCTAGGAAGAACATTGGTTTTACTAAGTGGAAGGCATTTGGCAAATCATTACAGATAAATGATAAACTCCATTTAGACACCTCTAAAGATTTCCTATACATTCATTACAACAATCTTCAGATCTTTGGCTGTTGGAATATCACAGGCCCTAAACTATGAAAATGTTGCTACAGGGTCTAAATTTGAAACAACAGTTTGAAGAAGAATGACTTTACTCAAGGTCTTCTTTTAGTTTTGGATAGAGGGGTGAAGGGTTGGGTCACCTATTGGGTTTTAATTTCTGTCTGTGTCCCTGCTAAGGAGATGTTCTCTCTCGGTTTGTCCTGAAGACTATTGACAATGGGACTGGAAAATCCAATTTGACGACATTGGCAGAATAGAGGAGAAATCTTCAAAAGGGGACATTAGTTCCAGTGATAAATGTTTAGATGCTTACTCTATCCAAACCAGACAATAAAAATACACCGGTCAGCCATAACTTTGACAACTCACCTAATATTGAGTAGGTTCCCCTTTTTCTGCTATAACAGATCTGACCCGTCAAGGCATGGACTCCACTAGACCTCTGAAGGTATGTTGTGGTATGTGGCACCAAGCCATCAGTAGTAGTCCTGTAAGTTGCAAGGTGGGGCCTCCATGGATCGGATTTGTTTTTTTTTTTTAGCACATCCACAGATGCTTGATTGGATTGGGATCTGGAGAATTTGGAGGCCAACAAAGACATAACTAGAACCTTCAGGGCCCGGTGCAAGATATTATGAGGGGCTCCCCTGGTCTCAGGGCCTTCTCACTGATCCCGGGGCTCTTTACTTCCATTATGGGACCCTTTCACATGTTCTGCAGCAGGCCCCCTTCCTGCCGTCTTAGGTAAGATTGCAAACTTTTCTTCAAGCCAAACTCGAACACTTTAGCGCACACAAAGCTATTTTTTTTTTTTTGTAGTATACACTATACATATATTTTATCATTAAATATTTCTAATCATATGGATTTAATCACAAGTGTCCCACCTTACATCAGAATCCACAGAGTTGAGATCCATTTACACCTAAACTCGCACACTGTAAGGGGGGAACTTTGTAGACTCTAAAGTAAGAGAGAACTATGGGGTTTAAGGGAGGAACACTGAGAACTCTGATGTAAAGGGGAACTCTGATATAAGGGTATGTCTGGTAACCAGAGCCCCCACATACATCATAGTTCCCAGCATTCTCCTTTAATCAGGGTTCCCAGAGCCCCCTTACACGACAGTCTGCAGAGCCCCCCTTACATCACAGTCCACAGAGCCACCCTTACATCAGAGTCCGCACAACCCCCTCCCCCCCTTCCATCACAGTCCGCACAACCTCCCTTACATCAAAGTTCTCACAGCCCTCACTTTCATCTGAGTTCACACAGCCCTCCCTTTACATCAGAGTCCACAGAGCTCCCCCCCCCCCGCCCTTACATCAGAGACCACAGAATTTCACTGTAAGGGGGAGATCTGTGGACACTAATGTAAAGGGGAACTCTGATAAAAGGGGTGCTCTGGGTAAACTGATTTAAGGGGGTGCTGTGGACTCTGGTGTAAAGGGGATCTCTGGTGTAAGGGGGTCTCTGCTCACCAAAGCCCTCTTCACATCAGAGTCTGCGAAGCAACCCTTAAATCTGAGGTCCACTTACATTATTGTACTGATTCAGAGGCAGGAGAGGGAAGAGACAGGGTGTATGGATGGATGGTGAACTCAATCACAACAGGAAGGAAGCAGGCTCATGCAGTCTGCATATCCTCCATGTTCATTCTCCATGCTGTGCCCGGCTGCTGGGCTTCCCCACCCAACTCAATCCATTTCTGAGCATAGCGCTGCTGGGGATTGGAGTGTGAACGAGTCTTCGGGCAGGACAGGGGCAGGAGGAGCAGCTCTAGCTCTCTCCCCGTCTGTACAAGGCATGGGCTGTGAGTGCTGGTTCTGGGTATTGTAGCAGACACTCTCCGCTTACATCAGCAGCCAGCAACCCTGCAGTGGATCCACAGACCGCGTTTTTGGCCCCCCAACAATGGCGGAATGCCAGGGCCCGGTCGAAAGTGCGACTGCTGTGACCCAGGTAGTACCGCCACTGGAGCCCAAGTCAACACCTTGAACTCATGTTCCTCAAACCATTCTTGAACCATTTTTGCAGTGTGGCAAGGCGCATTATCCTGCTGAAGGAGGCCGCTGCCATCCACTTTAACTTTCCATAAAGGGAAGCACTTGGTCACCGACAATGATGAGGTAGGTGGTGTGTGTCAGAGTGACATCCACATGAATAGCAGGACACAAGGTTTCCCAGCAGAATATTGCCCTAAGCATCACGCTGCCTCCTCCAGCTTGCCTTCTTCCCATACTGCATCCTCGTGCCATCTCTTGGGACATGCCCAGTCTCTCTGCTTGTCAGGACCAGGGCTTTTTTTCAGGGGGAACTTGGTGGAACTCAGTTCCACCACCTCTGGCTCAGACCCTTTGGTGCCTGCTCACCACAATCACTTGTAAACACAGAAGTCTGGTTTCTGTGTTTACAAGTGAGAGCACTGCACTCTGTATGTAATGCAATCCTGGTATTTAATGTCAGGGCTATCAGTAAACAGTTGATGAATCAAAGCTGGCATGGTTGTGTACACAGAAAAGGTCGGCAGCTTCAGCTTTAAGGGAAAAAAAAAAAAAGACAGCCTGACAGCATCTATAAATAAGATCTGCTCAGGCACTATAGAAAGATACAATGTTACATTTGTATCTTTCTTTCTGTTCATTCATCTGCAGATGAAAGGTTTGACATCCATTAAAGCAACCTAACAAGTAAAATTAGTTTTTTTGCTTTTTCTTTTTTTTTTAGCAAAAATGTTCCTCTGTTTAACCCTTTGTTTACTCTCATCAGCCCTAAATTAACTCCTTATTCTACTTCTCTATTCAACTACTTTCCTGCCAATTTTTTTTCTATTTTAATAATTATTAAAATTTACACTTTGTTTTTGTTTGTTTTGTTCATTAATATGGTTACACCTTTACCATATATAAATACGTTTCACATTTTAAAAAAAAGCGCAGAATTTGCAATGCTTGTACCAGAATTAATAACATTTTACTGCCATTAAAGCAGGATAAGTTACAGAAAAAAATGCACACTTTTTATCTGCAGTAACACTATTTATTTTTAAACGAAAAAAGTGAATTTTGTTTAGTTTTGCTACGTTATATGGTCTGAGGATAGAGGGGAAAAAAAATATTGTTGCAAAGCAATATAATAAAAGAAAAGCCTTGTTTGTCCTTAAATGCGTTACCTTAACTTTGTCATTACTTATCGCTGTACAAACTGGTTCATAGCAAAATAGTAAAAATTGCTCTGGTCCATAGGGGGTGAACAGGTGTGAGAGGCGAAGTGGTTAAATAAGATGGTTGCTAAACTGCAATCACTACTACACACAGTAGGTGGCGGTGTTGCCCAGGGAGTGTAGCCATAAGAATAAAAACAACACCCCTCCCTTTCTTGAATAGCTCTGGAAAGGCTTCTCAGCCCCCCCAGCGAGCTCTCTTCTTTTTGGGTCACTTCTATAAGTTTATATGGCAGGCCTTCAGTCTCCGCTCATGACAAAGAAGAGGAATTCATAGAAGCACAGCACTGGCCCATAGCTTCAGCCTTGTGGCCTGGTGAAAGCACTGCATGCTGAGCTCTGGATGGGGGAAGCAGCACACATCCTATTAATAAAAGTGTCAGCTGCTGGCGTCTCTGTACGCCAAGGCCACCCCACTACGAGACAGACAGCTGATAGTACACACCAGAGAGAATAGTCCAGTGTTCAGTCTGTACTACAGCATACAAAGAGCATTGTCACAGCAGGCTTCCACCGGGCCCTTACACCAAAGGACTGATGGCCAATCTGCCTTGATATAGGGGCTTCAAATATGGTCCCTGACATCACCAGGGGGCTGCACATAATGGAATGTGATGGCAATGGTATAGAAAGCTGTCAGAGCCTGCAGACATGACAAGAGATGATCAAAGCCTGCAGACATGACACAATAGATGGTCAGAGACTGCAGACATGACACAAGAGATGGTCAGAGATTGCAGACATGACACAAGAGATGGTCAGAGATTGCAGACATGACACAAGAGATGATCAGAGCCAGCAGACATGACACAAGAGATGGTCAGAGCCGGCAGACATGACACAAGAGATGGTCAGAGACTGCAGACACGACACAAGTGATGATCAGAGACTGCAGACATGACACAAGAGATGATCAGAGATTGCAGACAGGACACAAGAGATGATCGGAGACTGCAGACAGGACACAAGAGATGATCAGAGACTGCAGACATGACACAAGAGATGATCAGAGATTGCAGACACGACACAAGAGATGATCAGAGACTGCAATCTCTGACCATCTTTTGTGTCATGTCTGCAATCTTGGACCATCTCTTGCATCATGTCTGCAGTCTCCGATCATCTCTTGTGTCATGTCTGCCGGCTCTGACCATCTCTTGTGTCATGTCTGCCGGCTCTGACCATCTCTTGTGTCATGTCTGCCGGCTCTGACCATCTCTTGTGTCATGTCTGCCGGCTCTGACCATCTCTTGTGTCATGTCTGCAGTCTCTGACCATCTCTTGTGTCATGTCTGCAGTCTCTGACCATCTCTTGTGTCATGTCTGCCGGCTCTGACCATCTCTTGTGTCATGTCTGCCGACTCTGACCATCTCTTGTGTCATGTCTGCCGACTCTGACCATCTATTGTGTCATGTCTGTAATCTCTGACCATATCTGCAGGCATGGTACAAGAGATGGTCAGAGCCTGCGGGCATGATAAAAGAGATGGTCAGAGACTGCAGACATGATAAAAGAGACTGCAGACATGACACAAGAGATGGTCAGAACCGGCAGGCATGACTCAAGAGATGGTCAGAGACTGTAGACATAATACAAGAGATGGTCAGAGACCAAAGACATGATACAGGAGATGGTCAGAGGCTGCAGACATGATAGAAGAGATGGTCAGAGACTGCAGACGTGATACAAGAGATGGTCAGAGACTGCAGACGTGATACAAGAGATGGTCAGATACTGTAAGCATTGTACAGATAGTCAGAGACTGTGAATATTCTATGTAAGTTGTTGGGGGACATGCTTCACGGGACAGCTATAGGCAGCTGCAAGCATAATACTTGAGACTGGCAGAGATTACTGCTATTGCCACCTCTTTACAAATCAATGCTCTTACATTTGTTCTCTGTGCAGCCCCCTTAAAAATCACTTGTGTCACGTGTAATATTTTCTTAGTAAGACTCATTATTAAAGATTACAAGGAAAAAAAATAAAAAACGGATAGTACAGAAAATGTAAGACAGTGTAAGAGAAATAAACCAAACCATTTAACTATTAGATGTCATTCTAAGGAACATTTTTCCTTCTTTGGCTTGACTAGGCACCAAAACACAGTCTACACCCAGGAGGGTGCGTGGTAAGTGCCAAAAGGGTCCTACTTGTCCTTACGGTCACGGGCTGGGCACCAGAAACAAATCCCATCATACCCCTGCCTCTAGGAGTCATGCCTGTGACGGTCAGTGTTGCAATGCCTGATGGGATTTTTGGCTTCACCACAGCTGGAGTGCTGAAGTTGGCTACCCCTGACCTAGAGGATCCAAAAATCAGATAAACTAATAGAGGAGTTTCTAGGGAGAGCAGCTGTCCACTCCTGTATCTTAAAGATCAGACCACCGTTAACTATTATAACTTGATGCTACTTGACCAAATTCTTAACCACTTCTATTTCTTGGGGGCTCAGATGATGAGATCCCGACATCGGGAGATGAGCCCTGCAACCATTAAAGAGAAACTATCATTAGAGCAAGATGGAAGCTGCCAGTGTTGACCCCGTTCTTTTGAGAATGCTTGTTATCTTTTGTATCTAAACAAATATGGAGATCACAGATAATGTAGGAGCACAACTGGGAGACCAGGACGAAGTGTTGTCACCTTATTACAGGAAGTCGATGGGTGTCAGGATCACCAGGAATTTAGTGCAAGCTGCAGACTTAAATTACTTAAAAGGACATTACCTGGTAAATCTTACATAGGATCATAGGGCTAGGGGTTTATTTATCCTTCAACACTAAAAGGAAAGCAAATCTACCCACTGGACTCTGCTTTTGGTTAGAGGATAGGAGGTCTTAAATAGGCTACCTCATGAGGAAAGAAAACTCACTTTTAGGGAGAGCTGACTTTAAATTGAAAGTCAGATCACGGCCAGCAACAGAAACCTGAAAAAGGGGTCAGGCCTTCCCCACTCAAATTTTAGACATGGTTTATTGTCACTACACATTAAAGCAGAACTATACTCACCTGTGCTCCAGTGATGAGATGTTCCCCCAGCAGCATCTTCTGCCCAGTCCTTGAGTTCCCCCGACGGAACCTTCTGCCCAGAACTCAAGTTCCCTGGTGGCATCTTAGAGTCCCCCCCCCGGCGGCACCTTCTGCCCAGTCCTAGAGTCCTCCAAGGGGCACCTTCTGCCCAGTCCTCGAGTTACCCGGTGGCACCTTCTGCTCAGTTCTCGAGTTCCCCAGCGGCATCTTCGAATTCCCCCCGGCAGCACCTTCTGCCTAGTTTGAGTTCCCCGGTGGCATCCTTGAGTTCCCTTCTGCCCAGTCCTCGCGTTCCCCCGGCGGTACCTTCTGCCCGGTGCTCAAATCCCCCCCCCCCCCCCCCCCGGAGGTACCTTCTGCCCGGACGTCGAGTTCCAATGGCGGCACCTTCTGCCCAGTCCTCGAGTTCCCCCGGTAGTACCTTCTGCCTAGTCCTTGAGTTTCCCCGGCGGCACCTTCTGCCTAGTTCGAGTTCCCCGGTGGCATCCTCGAGTCCCCCCGGCGGTACCTTCTGCCCAGTCCTTGAGTTTACCCGCCGGCGGAACCTTCTGCCTGGTCCTCGAATTCCCCCCCTGTGGGACCTTCTGCCCAGTCCTCGAGTTCCCTCAGGGGCACCTTCTGCCCAGTCCTCCAATTCCCCCAGGGGTACCTTCTGCCCAGTCCTTGAGTTTCCCCAGGGGCACCTTCTGTGCAGTCATCGGGTTCCCCTGGCAGCACCTTCTGCGCAGTCCTCGGATTCCCCCAGCGGCACCTTCTGCCCAGTCCTCGAGTTCCCCCGGTGGCACCTTCTGCCCAGTCCTCGAGTTCCTAGGGGGCATCTTCGAGTTCCCATGGTGGCACCTTCTGCCGAGTCCTCGAGTTCCCCCAGCATCACCTTCTGCCCAGTTCGAGTTCTCCAGTGGCATCTTCGAGTTCCCCTCGGCGGCACCTTTTGCCAAGTCTTTAAGTTCCCCCGGCAGCACCTTCTGTCCAGTCAAGTTTCCCCGGCAGCACCTTCTGCCCAGTCCTTGAGTTCCCTCAGTGGCACCTTCAGCCCTGTCCTCGAGTATCCCTCAGCGACAACTTCTGCCCAGTCCTCGAGTTCCCCCAGGGGTACCTTCTGTCCAGTCCTCGAGTTCCCCCAGGGGCACCTTCTGCCCAGTCCTCGGGTTCCCCCGACGGCACCTTCTGCCCAGTCCTCGGGTTCCCCCCGGCGGCACCTTATAACCAGTCCTCAAGTTCCCCTGGCGGCACCATCTGCCCAGTCCTCGAGTTCCACTGGCGGCACCTTCTGCCCAGTCCTCGAGTTTCATCCCATCATACCCCTGCCTCTAGGAGTCATGCCTGTGATGGTCAGTGTTGCAATGCCTGATGGGATTTTTGGTTTCACCACAGCTGGAGTGCTGAAGTTGGCTACCCCTGACCTAGAGGATCCAAAAATCAGATAAACCAATAGAGGAGTTTCTAGGGAGAGCAGCTGTCCACTCCTATATCTTAAAGATCAGACCACCGTTAACTATTATAACTTGATGCTACTTGACCAAATTCTTAACCACTTCTATTTCTTGGGGGCTCAGATGATGAGATCCCGACATCGGGAGATGAGCCCTGCAACCATTAAAGAGAAACTATCATTAGAGCAAGATGGAAGCTGCCAGTGTTGACCCAGTTCTTTTGAGAATGCTTGTTATCTTTTGTATCTAAACAAATATGGAGATCACAGATAATGTAGGAGCACAACTGGGAGACCAGGACGAAGTGTTGTCACCTTATTACAGGAAGTCGATGGGTGTCAGGATCACCAGGAATTTAGTGCAAGCTGCAGACTTATTACTTTAAGGACATTACCTGGTAAATCTTACATAGGATCATAGGGCTAGGGGTTTTATTTATCCTTCAACACTAAAAGGTAAGCAAATCTACCCACTGGACTCTGCTTTTGGTTAGAGGATAGGAGGTCTTAAATAGGCTACCTCATGAGGAAAGAAAACTCACTTTTAGGGAGACCTGACTTTAAATTGAAAGTCAGATCACGGCCAGCAACAGAAACCTGAAAAAGGGGTCAGGCCTTCCCCACTCAAATTTTAGACATGGTTTATTGTCACTACACATTAAAGCAGAACTATATTCACCTGTGCTCCAGTGATGAGATGTTCCCCCAGCAGCATCTTCTGCCCAGTCCTTGAGTTCCCCCGACGGAACCTTCTGCCCAGATCTCAAGTTCCCTGGTGGCATCTTAGAGTCCCCCCCCCCCCCCGGCGGCACCTTCTGCCCAGTCCTAGAGTCCTCCAAGGGGCACCTTCTGCCCAGTCCTCGAGTTACCCGGTGGCACCTTCTGCCCAGTTCTCAAGTTCCCTGGTGGCATCTTAGAGTCCCTCCCCCCCGGCGGCACCTTCTGCCCAGTCCTAGAGTCCACCAAGGGGCACCTTCTGCCCAGTCCTCGAGTTACCTGGTGGCACCTTCTGCCCAGTTCTCGAGTTCCCCAGCGGCATCTTCGAATTCCCCCCGGCAGCACCTTCTGCCTAGTTTGAGTTCCCCGATGGCATCCTTGAGTTCCCTTCTGCCCAGTCCTCGGGTTCCCCCGGCGGTACCTTCTGCCTGGTGCTCAAATCCCCCCCCCCCCCGGAGGTACCTTCTGCCCGGACGTCGAGTTCCAATGGCGGCACCTTCTGCCCAGTCCTCGAGTTCCCCCGGTAGTACCTTCTGCCTAGTCCTTGAGTTTCCCCGGCGGCACCTTCTGCCTAGTTCGAGTTCCCCGGTGGGAGCCCTCGAGTCCCCCCGGCGGTACCTTCTGCCCAGTCCTTGAGTTTACCCCCCGGCGGAACCTTCTGCCTGGTCCTCGAATTCCCCCCCGGTGGCACCTTCTGCCCAGTCCTCGAGTTCCCTCAGGGGCACCTTCTGCCCAGTCCTCGAGTTCCCCTGGTGGCACCTTCTGCTGAGTCCTCGAGTTCCCTCAGGGGCACCTTCTGCCCAGTCCTCCAGTTCCCCCAGCATCACCTTCTGCCCAGTCCTGGAGTTTCCCCAGGGGCACCTTCTGCGCAGTCCACGTGTTCCCCTGGCAGCACCTTCTGCGCAGTCCTCGGATTCCCCCAGCGGCACCTTCTGCCCAGTGCTCGAGTTCCCCCGGTGGCACCTTCTGCCCAGTCCTCGAGTTCCTAGGGGGCATCTTCGAGTTCCCCTGGTGGCACCTTCTGCTGAGTCCTCGAGTTCCCCCAGCATCACCTTCTGCCCAGTTCGAGTTCTCCAGTGGCATCTTCGAGTTCCCCTGGCGGCACCTTCTGCCCAGTCCTCGAGTTCTCCCAGCGGCACCTTCTGCCCTGTCCTCGAGTATCCCTCTGCGGCAACTTCTGCCCAGTCCTCGAGTTCCCCCAGGGGCACCTTCTGCTCAGTCCTCGAGTTCCCCCAGGGGCACCTTCTGCCCAGTCCTCGAGTATCCCTCGGAGGCATCTTCTGCCCAGTCCTCGAGTTCCACCGGCGGCACCTTCTGCCCAGTCCCCGAGTTCTCCGGTGGCACCCTCTGCCCAGTCCTCTAGTTCCCCTGGCGGCACCTTCTGCCCAGTCCCCGAGTTACTCCGGCGACACCTTCTGCCCAGTTCTCGAGTTCCTCTGGCTACACCTTCTGCCCAGTTCTTGTGTTCCTCGTGGCACCTTTTTCCCCAGTCCTCAAGTTCCCCCGGTGGCACCCTTTGCCCAGTCCAGGAGTTCTCCCGGTGGCACCCTCTGCCCAGTCCTCAAGTTTCTCCAGGGGCACCTTCTGCCTAGTTCTTGAGTTCCCCGGTGGCATCTTCTTGTTCCCCTCGGCGGCACCTTCTGCCCAGTCCTCAAGTTTCCCCCGGCGGCACCTTCAGCCCAGTCCTCGAGTTCCCCCGGCGGGACCTTCTGCCAGTTCTCGAGTTCCCCCAGCGGCACCTTCTGCCCAGTCCCTCCTGCGGCACCTTCTGCCCAGTTCTCGAGTTCCACGGGTGGCATCTTCTGCCCAGTTCTCAAGTTCCCCCGGCGGCACCTTCTGCCCAGTTCTCCCTGCGGCACCTTCTGCCCAGCTCTCGAGTTCCACCGGCGGCATCTTCTGCCCAGTCCTCGAGTTCCCCCGGCGGCACCTTCTGCCCAGTCCCCGAGTTCCCCCGGCGGCAGCTTCTGTCCAGTCCCCAAGTTTCCCTGGCGGCACTTTCTGCCCAGTCCTCGAGTTCCCCCGGCAGCACCTTCTGTCCAGTTCTCACGTTTCCCTGGCAGCACCTTCTGCCCAGTTCTCGAGTTCCCCGGTGGCACCTTTTCACAGTCCTCAAGTTCCCCCGGTAGCCCCCTCTGCCCAGCCTTTGAGTTCCCTCTGTGGCATCTTCTGCTCAGTCCCCGAGTTCCCCTGGTTGCACCTTCTGCCCAGTTCTTGAGTTCCTCTGGCGGCACCTTTTGCCCAGTCCTCGAGTTCCCCCTGGCAGCATCTTCTGCCAAGCTTCTTCAGGTTTAGCATCTTTGGCCATCTTGATCGGCCTGGGATAGCGCAACTATATTATTATTATTATTATTATTATACAGGATTTATATAGCGCCAACAGTTTACTTAGTGCTTTACAACTTGAGGGTAGACAGTACAAATACAATACACTTTAATACAGTAGGAATCAGAGGGCCCTGCTCCTATATATATTTTCATTTTTTAAATTTATACACAAAATATATAGAAACACATAAGAGCATAGCACACATTTCTTTGACATCCTTCTACATGTGAGGAAAGCTACCTGGTGTGGATAAAAGACTCAGTTCTGAGATACAGTATCTATGAACACAGACATCCATGACACAACAAACCAGGTTTCAAGGCTCTCAAGCACTGGTATAAGCACTGTCACCTGTGGTTTGTATACACAGGACAGGTTCACTTTAAGAAAATACCAGTGTGGTGTTGTGTTTGTTAGTACATCCGTTTACCGATCGACCTTGTAACTAAGTGTGTGAAGACGTGACCTCTCCCAGTGCAATACTGATGATCTGTCTTTGTTTTTCCTGTGTGCAACGACAAGGTCCGATAGCGTCTATGACAGCAGCTCTTTTCCTGGATACCCCCTAGTGGAGGAAGTAGGAAAAGGATGGCTTTGTGCTCCGAAACATCCAGGAAAACTGCTAAAGCAACTGCCACCGGACTAATCATCGCCATAAAAAAATCTTCTTGTAAGATTATATGGGGATTGCATGTATTCTAGACCTCGCGGCCTGTAAAAGCCTTCTTTGTGTAGACATCCAAAAGACCTGAGACTGCTACTGGGTGCTGCCATCATAGATGAGATGTCAGCAGCACTACAGCTGTCACCGTAGAGCAGGGATAGGCAACCTCGGCACTTTAGCTGTGGTGAAACTACAAATCCCATCTTGCCTCTTGTTCCATTTTATGTGCCATTTTATGCACTGACACACCTCCATAGACCCAGTTTGTCCAGACAGTATGATTACTTGCTGACCTCGCACCATCCACAGGCAGCTTAACTCTTCAATAAGACAGAAGTTGAATCCAATAATACAGATAACTGCAGTACAAAAGGACGTTTTTCCTTTATTTTGAAGTGCAAGTACAATGACTTTCCTAAGATCTGTCCCTGCAAAGTACTAACACTGACTGAGGGAACATGGAAGAAACAGCGAATATCGAGCTAGGACTGAATTAACTAGCGCTGTGTCATTGTGACATCACCGACCTGCGTCTCCACCTCATCCATCACAGAATGCTTTCGTTTATTCAGAAGATGCAAAACTTTCTCTGAATGGCACCCAGGCTGAGCAAGCGACCTCCTGCGTTTATAACGCAGCTGCTCGGCATGGGACCCAGAAGACAGCAGAGAACACAGTAGTAATGGTGCCTATTAACAACTTGCCGACCGCTGCACGCCGATGGGACCTGTACGTCCCCTTTAATTGGCAAGGGCTAGAGGACGTGCGGGCGCCGCGTACAGGGTGACCGTGCCAGCGGGACCGGCAGACTCGATGTCCGCCGGTCTCCCAGCGATTGTGTCACGGAGCCGCAGAACGGGGAAGTGTCTATGTAAACAAGGCATTTCCCCGTTCTGCTTTGTGACATAACAGAGATCACTGTTCTCTGTCATCGGAAGCAGTGATCGCTGTCATGTGAGTTGAAGCCCATCCCCCCCACAGTTAGAATCACTCCCTAGGACACACCTAACCCCTTGATCGCCCCCTAGTGGTTAACCCCTTCCCTGCCAGTGTCATTTACACAGTAATTGGTGCATTTTTATAGTACTGATCGCTGTATAAATGACAATGGTCCCAAAATAGTGTCAAAAGTGTCCGATGTGTCCACCATAATGTCGCATTCACGATATATTAAAAAAAATTTTTAAAAAATCGCAGATCGAAACTATTACTAGTAAAAATAAAAATAATAAAAATGCCATAAAACTATCCCCTATTTTGTAGACACTATAACTTTTGTGTAAACCAATATACGCTTATTGCAATTTTTTTTTTACCAAAAATATGTAGAAGAATACATATCAACCTAAACTGAGGAAAAATTTGGGGTTTTTTTAATATATTTTTGGGGGATATTTATTATAGCAAAAGGTAAAAAAATATTGCTTTTTTTTCAAAATTGACGCTCTTTTTTTGTTCATACGCAAAAAATAAAAAACGCGGGGGGTGATCAAATACCACCAAAAGAAAGCTCTATTTGTGGGGAAAAAAAGGACGTCAATTTTGTTTGGGTGCAACGCGGGACGACCGCGCAATTGTCAGTTGAAGGCACGCAGTGCCGAATCGCAAGAAGTGCTCTGGTCAGGAAGGGGGTAAAATCCTCCGGGGCTGAAGTGGTTAAAGCTATTTCCAACTTCCAAAGAGATCACACAGGTATGGCACATACATACATACTTCTATTGATCCAAACTGGACCAACGAAACTACCTCTCCGCCCCCGGCTTGTGATTGGACAGTGACGC
This sequence comes from Lithobates clamitans, assembly GCA_037952925.1. Lineage (NCBI taxonomy): Eukaryota > Metazoa > Chordata > Amphibia > Anura > Ranidae > Lithobates > Lithobates clamitans. The sequence goes on from JBBGZY010001195.1 coordinate 1,252,083, forward strand.
AGCAATAATTAACCCCCTCTGCATCCTCCTCTTATGAGCACGTTTCATTTTTAGCACATTTGCACAGAGCCCACCTGACCGGTGTTTTGTCAAAATAGCCAATTCATCGAGATCTCCAATCATGTCACTTCCGGTTACTGTAAAGCATCAGTAATTGGAGAATCTGTTTTGATACACCAGCAGGCATATACACTCCAGTACACAATATTATGAGAGGACTGCCCGATACTAACCAACAACATGGCCGCCTCCAAGGCGGCAACAACTTTTGTACACGCGATCGGAATTCTCGTTGGATAAAGATAAGACGGCTTTTCCGATGGGATTCCGCTCAAGTTTGCCTTGCATACACACGGTCACGCAAAAGTTCGCTGAAATTACGACCGTCAAGAACGCGGTGACGTTACAACACTACGACGAGCCGAGAAAATGAAGTTCAATGCTTCCGAGCATGCGTAGGAATTTTGCACGTCGGAATTGCCACAGACGATCGCATTTTCGGATAGGAACTTTTCCCGACCGAAAAATTGAGAACATGCTCTCAATCTTTTGCTGGATGGAATTCGGCCAGCAAAAAAAAAAAACAATGGCGCATACACACAGTCGCATTTTCCGATGAGAAACTCTCATTGGTCTTTTTTGGCCTGACATTCCGATCGTGTTTACGCAGCATTAGCCGCTATTTTGTCAAAACAGCAAACTCTTTGTATACCGGAGTCTACAGGCTTGCCGGTGTTGTGTCAAAACAGCAACTCGTCTAAATCTCCAATTACTGATGCTTTATAGTAACCGGAACTGACGTGATTGGAGATCTCGATGAATTGGCTATTTTGTCAGAACACTGGTGCTTTGTCAGATTAGGCGACCCGTCAGATTTTGTAACGGAAGTGTCACCACCATCTTGCTACACCCCGCACTCTTCCACAGTAAGGATACAGTGAGAATGCAGGAATCGGACATCTTGTTACACCCACCGGAGTCTTGCATTTCACAATTTTTAACAGTAAACTCAGCTTATATAGTGAAATAGAGTATTTCGAAATCCATCTGACTGTTTAGATGTTGAATTTTAAAAGCAGTGGCAAGCCTGCTGATCTTACAGGTTTGCTAATCTGACAGAACACCGTTACTTTAACAAAATCAACATCAAAACAGTCTGACGGATTTCAGAATACAAAATTTCACTAATAAAGTGGTGTTTACTGTTAAAAATAAGTGTGCAATGCAAGACTCCGATAGGTGTAACAAGATGTCTGCTTATGCCGCCTTCTCACTGTGTCCTTACTGTGGACGAGTGTGGGGGGTGAAGCAAGATGGTGGCGATGGAACGTCACAAATTCTGATGGGTTGCATAATCTGACGAAACACCCGCTCTCAGTGCTGCCCCCTCCCTGCTGTACAGGAGATTACGGATATCAAGTCACATTCAGGTACTTATACTAGCTGCATTTACACAAATGCATAGACTATATTACCAAAAGTATTGGGACGCCTACCTTTACACGCACATGAACTTTAATGGTGCCCAGTCTTAGTCCATAGGGTCAGAATTTCGTTAGCCCACTCTTTACAGCTAGAACAACTTCAACTCTTCTGGGAAGGCAGTCCACAAGGTTTAGGAGTGTGTCTATGGGAATGTTTGACCAGATGCACGTTTGTGAGGTCAGGCACTGATATTGGATGAGAAGGCCTGGCTCACAGTCTCTGCTCGAATTCACCCCAAAGGTGTTCTATCGGATTGAGGTCAGAACTCTGTGCAGGCCAGTCAAGTTCCTCCACCCCAAACTCGCTCATCCAGGTCTTTATGGACCTTGCTTTGTGAACTGGTGTGCAGTCATGTTGGAAGGGGTCATCCCCAAACTGTTCCCACAAAGTTGGGAACATTAAAAATTGTCCAAAATGTCTTGGCATGCTGATGCCTTAAAGTTCACCCTGACACTAAAATTACTGCACCTATAGGCATCCACGATCTAAGAATAACCTATCTAACCCTGTAAATGAGAAATTGCTATACATACCTTTTTTGAAGCCACTCTGGCAGCGGAGGAAGCTCTGCAGAGAAGACAGCCGACAACGGCTGTGAAATTAATTGGAAGTGACGTAACCCATAGACTTACTATGGGGCTTCCATTGCCGACTGCCTCTTCTGCACAGCAAAGCTGCCACTCACAGTTCAGCGTGGGACCAGACCAGACCAGAGCGGCTTCAGAAAAGAGGTATGTATGGCGATTTCTTCTTTACAGGGCTAGATAGGTTAGTCTTAGATCGTGGATACCAGTAAATGTAGAGATTTTAATGTTAGGGTGGACTTCCTATTTAAGAGTTCCCTTCACTGGAACTAAGGGGCCAAGCCCAACCCTTTAAGAAACAACTCCACACCATAATCCCCCCTCCACCAAATGATTTGGACCAGTGCACAAAGCAAGGTCCATAGAGACATAGAGGAGTGAGTTTGGGGTGGAGAAACTTGCCTGGCCTGCAGACTCCTGACCTCAACTTGATAGAACACCTTTGGAATGAATTAGAGCGGAGACTGCGAGCCAGACCTACTCGTCCAACATCAGTGCCAGACCTCCCAAATGTGCTTCTGGAAGAATAGTCAAACATTCCCATAAACCATGAATATGCAATTAGCGGACCTCCAGCTGTTGCAGAACTACAAGTCCCATGAGGCATAGCAAGACTCTGACAGCCACAAGCATGACACCCAGAAGCAGAAGCATGATGGGACTTGTAGTTTTGCAACAGCTGGAGGTCCGCTAATTGCATATCCCTGCCATAGACCATAGGTGCTCAACCTCTGTACCTCCAGCTGTTGGGCAATTACAAGTCCCATGAGGCATTGCAAAGCTGATAGTTACAAGCATGACTCCCAAAAGGCAGAGGTACCATGGGGCTTGTAGTTCCGCAGTAGCTGGAGGGCCACAGGTTGAGCACCCATGCCATAGACACTCCTAAGTCTTGTGGGCAGCCTTCCCAGAAGAGTTGAAGCTGCAAAGGGTGGGCCAACTCAATATTGAACCCTACGGACTGGGATGCCATTAAAGTTCGTGTAAAGGCAGGCGTACCAATACTTTTGGTGATATACTGTAACTGAATTAAATTGAGGAGTTTTACATGATCCTAAGGTTTAGTACAGACTAACTGAACTTTCGTACAAAAAAGTCAGTTATCTGTGATGTCACATAAGTACATAGCTGACAAAACCATGCCTTTCTTGGCATTGGAGTTGTACACAATGACAGGCCCTCGCCAGGACTTCACATTTCTGTGTGGACGCCACACCGCGTACACATCTTCATGTAAACAAACGCTGCGCCATCTGCTGGTAGGAATCTGCAGAGGTCACAGCACTTCTAAGATCTGACATCTGTTATTGCTCCTATTGATATTCAAGCTGCAGGGCTCAACAGCCACTAACCGGGGGACCCAACATGGGAGACGTTTGTTTTTCTATCATGTTTAGGGATTCCTCCATTCTGCCGAGAGCACCAATCAATTCAGTAGGATTGTGAAATCCATTTCATACCCTAAAACCTTTTTCCAGTATATTATCCCACCGCTTCTCAGAAATAGAAATTCTGAAATACAGTACGATCTGATAGCTAGTGTTTGAATGTCAGTCTGGGATCCTCCTTTATTAAAGGGATTGTCAGAGCTGGGCCAAGGGATAGGCAAAGGGGGAATCTGCGTTGGGATCTTCATCAGGAAGGGCGCACAAAGGATAGAACCTTCAACCTATCCTGCTGAAGTAGTTCACAAATAATTTTGCCTTGGGTGCTAAAGGACCTTGCCCCGGAACTAGGGATTATTAGGACGTCTAGGGATCACGGCTGGAGTGCAGAGGTTGCCTAGCCGTGCATTAGGACAATGTAGAGGGAAAATGACTGGAGTGCAGAGGTTGTCTAGCCCTGTAATAGGACAATGTAGAGGGAAAATGACTGGAGTGCAGAGGTTGTCTAGCCCTGTAATAGGACAATGTAGAGAGGCAATGGCTGGAGTGAAGAGGTTGTCTAGCCCTGCAATAGCACAATATAGAGAGGCAATGGCTGGAGTGCCGAGGTTGTCTAGCCCTGTAATATGACAATGTAGAGAGGCAATGGCTGGAGTGCAGAGGTTGTCTAGCCCTGTAATAGGACAATGTGGAGAGGCAATGACTGGAGTGCAGAGGTTGTCTAGCCCTGTAATAGGACAATGTAGAGGGAAAATGACTGGAGTGCAGAGGTTGTCTAGCCCTGTAATAGGACAATGTAGAGAGGCAATGGCTGGAGTGAAGAGGTTGTCTAGCCCTGCAATAGCACAATATAGAGAGGCAATGGCTGGAGTGCCGAGGTTGTCTAGCCCTGTAATATGACAATGTAGAGAGGCAATGGCTGGAGTGCAGAGGTTGTCTAGCCCTGTAATAGGACAATGTAGAGAGGCAATGACTGGAGTGCAGAGGTTGTCTAGCCCTGTAATAGGACAATGTAGAGGGAAAATGACTGGAGTGCAGGGGTTGTCTAGCCCTGTAATAGGACAATGTAGAGAGGCAATGGCTGGAGTGCCGAGGTTGTCTAGCCCTGTAATAGGACAATGTAGAGAGGCAATGGCTGGAGTGCCGAGGTTGTCTAGCCCTGTAATAGGACAATGTAGAGAGGCAATGACTGGAGTGAAAAGGTTGTCTAGCCCTGTAATAGGACAATGTAGAGAGGCAATGGCTGGAGTGCAGAGGTTGTCTAGCCCTGTAATAGGACAATGTAGAGGGAAAATGACTGGAGTGCAGAGGTTGTCTAGCCCTGTAATAGGACAATGTAGAGAGGCAATGACTGGAGTGCAGAGGTTGTCTAGCCCTGTAATAGGACAATGTAGAGAGGCAATGGCTGGAGTGCAGAGGTTGTCTAGCCCTGTAATAGAACAATGTAGAGGGAAAATGACTGGAGTGCAGAGGTTGTCTAGCCCTGTAATAGGACAATGTAGAGAGGCAATGACTGGAGTGCAGAGGTTGTCTAGCCCTGTAATAGGACAATGTAGAGAGGCAATGGCTGGAGTGCAGAGGTTGTCTAGCCCTGTAATAGGACAATGTAGAGAGGCAATGGCTGGAGTGCAAAGGCTGTCTAGCCCTGTAATAAGACAATGTAGAGGGACATTTAGAGGATAACAAAATGAATAAACATTGCTGCTTGCAACCCCCCCTACTTTCACCTACCAACGTCAAGAGTCAGTTGGTGTTTATCGTTATTAGAGACTGCAGTCTTCATCACCCAAACCCTTTTTGTTAGACAACAGAAAGCGAAGAGATCAGGCAGCCACAAGCATTGTGCAGCAGTCCATGTAACAAACTATATGGCTGTATGGTTTATATACCGTTGACCTGCCTTATAATTATTTTCTTTGAATGCATCAAAAAGGGTGAATACATTCAGGTACACTGGGTTATATTGCTGTCTTCAGGAGATTGGGCACTGGCAAAATAAGCTGTCAGTAGGTATGGATCATGAGAACACAGGGGGCCTGTATTTGTTATTCTACTCCAAAGAAAGGATTTTATGGCAAATCAAAAATCCTGTTTTTCTACATAAAAGGGAGACAGGATGAAGTGATTTGGGTACATAAGGAAGTCCAAAACCAGACCAACTATGGGGTAGGTAATGTAGCAAATATAACGCTAACAGGCCCTCAAGAAACCACAAATTAACAAGGAAGGCTCAATAGAGAAAAGAGGGAGTCAAGTCTGACAGAGTTGGAATGTGACATTCTGCCCAAGCAAGAATCTGATTTACTTCTCTTTGAGCTGCAAGACTGCTTGTTCTTTGCTTTGCATTGCTTTAAAATCAGGGGATGAGCTTCCCCCAGCAACAAATGCCTTAAACTGAAGAGTTTCCCAGAATTCCTCCTCAGCTGTACAGGCTGGTATCCAGAGCTGGGCTTGTGTACCACCAGGCAAGGACAACCCTGTTCTTGGGGGTCAGGAAGATGGGATGGTCCTCCACAGACTGATGGAATGATCCAGAGACTAAGCCTCTTTATGGCATACAACCAGAATATTAGGTCTGGAGTGAAACTGAGCAAATGGGATTGCTTTGAAAGTAGCCGCCATTAAGCCCAGAACCATCATGCAAAAGCTCCTGGACTGCAGAGTCTGAACCTGGAAGCAGAGAGTGTGGAGTTTTTCCTTGGGAGGGAAAACCTTGGGACAGGCCAGTATCAGCGCAAGGCCTAAAATACTCCAAGCAGCAAAATGGTTTCGGCTCAGGATCTTTTCGAACCTCTGTAGAGTAGAATAGTTTACTGGCTGATATTGGCTGATAAAGTCTGCGCTAACTGTTCCCTTAGAGGAAGATGGACCAGGTATCCCACTATGTAGATCAGTGGTTCTCAACTCCTGTCCTCAGGGCCCACTAACAGGCCAGGTTTGCAAGATAACTGAAATACATCACAGGTGATATAATTTGCTGCTCAGTGATTGCAGTAGTCTGCCCAAGGTAATACTTAAAATCTGGCCTGTTGGTGGGTCCTGAGGACAGGAGTTGAGAACCACTGATGTAGATGCAGAAGCAAAGCAAGTACAGGTCTAGCATCATGGTGAAGGCCCAAGGTGCAGTGAAAAGACCATGTTGAAGGACATCAAGTTGATAATGTGTGCCCACAGCAAAACACAGGTAGCATTGAGTGATGAAAAGTTAGGGACAGGCAAATAGGCACCATTGGAGTACTCAGAGTCCAGAAGGTCTCTTGGATGGAGGAAAGTAACGATTGACATGGCAGAGTCCATGTGGAATTTTTGTATCCAAAAGGTAGGTGTTGAAAACTTTCAGATCCAGTATGAGGTATACACCCCGCTTCTGCTTTAGAAATGGTTAACTGGGTTTGAGTAGAAACACTGGAATCCTTTCCCCTTTTCCTCATCCAGAACACTGGCGCTAACCTTTTGGGAGAGGAACTGCGGCAGAGCAGCATGAAGGTGTGCTAGTCCTTGCGGGGACAACGACAGGTTTGACAACAATCAAGGTGGAGGAGGCAGAGATTAAAATCCTAGTTTGTATCCCTTGGATACCAAATTCTTGACCCAAGTGTCTGAATGGTCCTGGGAAGAGGTGGCTGTGCAAATGATTTATCCATGGGTTTGGAGAACTTGGAAGCCCAAGACTTAAGCCTGGTATACCCAGGCAATTTATTTTTTATTCAACCCAGCAGGCTGAAAAAACAAACAAAAAAAAACAGAGAAGCTCTCTGTATTAACTATGCGATGTTAGTTCAGCGATCTCCCTGCTGAGCTATTGTGTTTGGACAAGGAGACTGCCCTTCCGCCAGCGCTCTTAGCAATTGGCCGCAAGCGGTGATCGGATGGCAATCGGCTGCTAGTTTTCCAGCATGCCTATTCAACAGAAGCCGGACGTTCAGCCGGAATACTATCAGACATCCAGCTGTACACACTGGCCGAATGTTGGCTGGTTTCAGTTGAACCGGCCGATATTCTGCCCGTGTGTGCCGGCCTTTATGGCTGAACTTGGTCCCAGGCTTTGCCTTGGATGCCGGTGAGAAAAAACTCCTTAGCCTCAGAGGCTGAGGGTTTCCCAAACTGAGGTTTAGCCTTCTTTTGCTGGGCAAAGGGGTATTTCTTCCTCCCGTGACATCATTGATACAGTTGTTCAGGGATTTACCAACTAGGCATTCTCAAACAAAGAGCATACACAAAAGGCATTTGTTTTGCACGGATGCCAATGCAAAATAACATCTGGGTCCTACTTTCTGTTACAAAACATATAACAAATATCTAATATTTCTTCATAAATGTAGATCAAAATGCTATGCAAAAATAATATTAATAAAAAAAAAAAATCAACACCCGCAAATACATGTACATCATTTAGGCTGTGTAATGGTTAGGAGTCTATACGCTATAGTATTATAGTATATACAGTATTTTTTAAATGTATGAACCTCAATGTTCTGACTGCATTTATTAAAGTCCAAAAATGCCAGAACAGTACAAACACCCCTGAAAATGACCACTTTTAGAATTATACCCCTAAACACACACACTTCTATTCCTCCTGAGTATGAATGCATCATGTGTGTGAGCCTTCCACTGCCTAGACACATAGAGGGACCCAAATTCCAATGAGCACATGCAGTCTTCATTAATAAAAAAAATAATAATTGTCTTACAATTCCTGTATGATGATGTTGATTTTCGCTGTTCTATAGCACAGTATGACTAAAGAAAACAGGCCGCTGCATGCCGCAGTCTGCTTTTGTTATCAGAGTGACCTTTGCAGACCGCTATACGAGCTGGCCCTACTGGATTCATTCTGTAGACCCCAGCCTCTGTTAGATTTCAGTAATGCATCCAGATCATTAGTAAATGACTACCATGGCTTTTTTGTGATCAGTAACAATACAATCAGCAGGTAACAAATGCACTGCGCTATGGGGGTGCATCATATTTTGGATATATCTATTGTTCGGTGGACACAGTAATAACTATACATGTTTTGAGGATCCCAAGCTCAGCTCTGTGCTCATTACATTAGTCTCTTTCTTTAGGATATTATCATCACCACAATACTGAAAGCAAAAAAAGAAGTGGAGGTTGTCACAGAGCATGTCCTTGCCACCGAACAATCCTTCTTATTGTGATTTCAGTAGCAGAGACTTTAGAGAATGAAAAAAGTTGTTAAATGGTCATGATCCCCATTCTGTATGGAAACACAGTAAGGTTTGCACAATAAGCAGCAAGTGTAGAATCATTCAGCTTTTCTGTAATAATCAGGCTTCCAGTACTACTGCTGAGAATGCATTGCTGAAAGCTGGTTTGAACAGACAATGCTTTGGAATAAAATCCTACATCCTCCAGAGCCATTGTGAAAAGAAGGAAAGAAATGGTTGTGGACAACCACTGTTTACCGCTTGTGATTAGTTTACATTGATCACATGATGCAGAGCCACTCTGATTGGCTCTTGAGTATTTTCCCTGTGATTTGCCCTGTCTAATAACACAGGCATTTCGAACCCACCTGGTGCGCACATGCACGTTACAAACAAAACCATTTATAAAATGTTCTCTCGGAATGGAAGGTGCTTCATAGTAACATTTTTATAATACATTATATATATATATATATATACACACACACACACACACACACACACACACACACATATATATATATATACACACACACACACATACACATACACACACATACACACACATACACATACACACACATACACACACTATCTCACAAAAGTGAGTACACCCCTCACATTTTTGTAAATATTTTATTATATCTTTTCATGTGACAACACTGAAGAAATGACACTTTGCTACAATGTAAAGTAGTGAGTGTACAGCTTGTATAACAGTGTAAATTTGCTGTCCTCTCAAAGTAACCCAAACACACAGTCATTAATGTGTAAACGGCTATCAACAACAGTGGGTATACGCCTAAGTAAAAAAGTCCAAATTGGGCCCAAAGTGTCAATCTTTTGTTTGGTCACCATTACTTTTCAGCACTGCCTTAACCCTCTTAGGCATGAAGTTCATCAAAGCTTTACAGGTTGCCACTGGAGTCCTCTTCCACTCCTCCATGACGGAGCTGGTGGAAGTTAGAGACCTTGCACTCCTCCACCTTCTTTTTGAGGATGCCCCACAGATGCTCAATAGGGTTTAGGTCTGGAGACATGCTTGGCCAGTCCATTACCTTTACCCTCAGCTTCTTTAGCAAGGCAGTGGTCATCTTGGGAGGTGTGTTTGGGGTCGTTATGTTGGAATACTGCCCTGCAGCCCAGTCTCTAAAGGGAGGGGGATCATGCTCTGCTTCAATATGTCACAGTACATGTTGCCATTCATGGTTCCTTCAATGAACTGTAGTTCCCCAGTGCCGGCAGCACTCGTGCAGCCCCAGACCATGACACTCCCACCACCATGCTTGACTGTAGGCAAGACACACTTGTCTTTGTACTCCTCACCAGGTTGCCGCCACACATGCCTGACACCATTTGAACCAAATAAGTTTATCTTGGTCTCATCAGACCAGACCTGGTTCCAGTAATCCATGTCCTTAGTCTGCTCGTCTTCAGCAAACTGTTTGCGGGCTTTCTTGTGCATCATCTTTAGAAGAGGCTTCCTTCAGGGACAACAGCCATGCAGACCAATTTGATGCAGCGTGCGGCGTGCGGCGTATGGTCTGAGCACTGACAGGCTGACCCCCCACCCCTCCAACCTCTGCAGCAATGCTGTCAGCACTCGTACATTTCCCAAAGACAACCTCTGGATAGGATGCTGAGCACGTGCACTCAACTTCTTTGGTTGACCATGACGTGGCCTGTCCTGAGTGGAACCTGTCCTGTTAAGCTTCTGTATGGTCTTGGCCACCGTGCTGCAGCTCAGTTTCAGGGTCTTGGCAATCATTTTATAGTCTAGGCCATCTTTATGTAGAGCAACAATTTTTTTTTTACATCCTCAGAGTTTTTTGCCATGAGGTGCCATGTTGAACTTCCAGTGACCAGTATGAGAGAGTGAGAGCGATAACACCAAATTTAACACACCCATTCACAGACTCTAACAAGTCACATTACACCAGGGAGGGAAAATGGGCGATTGGGACCAATTTGGACATTTTCACTTAGGGGTGTACTCACTTTTGTTGCCAGTGGTTTTAGACATTAATGACTGTGTGTTGAGTTATTTTGAGGGGACAGCAAATTTACACTGTTATACAAGCTGTACACTCACTACTTTACATTGTAGCAAAGTGTCATTTCTTCAGTGTTGTCACATGAAAAGATATAAAATATTTACAAAAATGAGAGGGGTGTACTCACTTGTGAGATACTGTATACACACACACACACACACACACACACACACACACACACACACACACACACACACACACACACACACACACACACACACACACACACACACACACAGCAGTCAGCATTAATAAGTACACCCCTTTTCAAAAGTAAGATTTTAATCAATATCTCAATGAAAACAAAAACAATTTCCAAAATTTTGACAAAACTGAGTATTATGGAACATTTGTTTAGCTTATTATTCGTAAGGTTAATAAAATAACTTAACATACAAAATCTTCAGTTTTACTAAAATTAGTTGCTGCAAAAATGAATACATCCCACAACAACAGCGCTTTACCGGCAGCTTTAACCCTTTTTTGGCTGCTAGCGGGGGTTAAAACACCCCGCTAGCGGTCGAAAACTGTCGCTAAAAATAGCAGCACTTTACCGCCGACGCCCCCAAAGCCCCAGTGTGAAAGTAGCCTTAGAGCCTGGATGCTGGATGGAGAGTGATGCTTAACTTATCTCTTCAGAATTCCCCATAGGTGTTCGATTGGGTAGATCAGAAGACATACTTGGCTACTGAGTCACTTTCAACCCTGTTCTTCTTCAGAAATGCAACAATAGCCTTAGATGTGTGTTTTGGATCATTGTGATGTTGGAAAAGTGCACAACGACCAAGGGCACGGAGTGATAGTAGCATTTTCTCTTTTAATATAGAGCAGTACATTTGTGAGTTCATGATACTATCAATGAAATGCAGCTCCCCAACGCCAGCAGGACTCATGCAGCCCTACAGAAGGACACTGCCACCACCAGGTTTCACTGTAGGCACCATGCATTTTTCTTTGTACTCCTCACCTTTGAGACACCATACAGTTTTGAAGCCATTTGTTCCAAAAACATTTAACTTGGTCTCATCACTCCAGAGTACAAAGTCCCAGAAGTCTTTTCTTTTTCAGCATGGGCCCTGGCAAATTGTAGGCGGGCATTTTTGTGCATGGGCTTTAGGAGAGGCTTCCTTTAGGGACGACACCCATGCATGCCATACCGCTGCAGTGCATGCCGTATTGTGTCACAGGAAACAATCACCTCAGTTTGGCTTTCTACTTCTTTAGCTAACTGCAGTGAACTTTCATGGCGATTTTCTTCAACCCTTCTCATCAGAAGATGGTCCTGTTGAGGTGTTAGCGTCTGTGGACGGCCTGGACGTCTCTATGGGAAGGTTGTAGTTCCATTTTTGTATCACTCTTGCTACAGTATTCTGACTGATAAGTAAAGCTTTGCTGATCTTCTTTTAGCCCTCACCGTTCTTGTGGAAAGAAATAATTTTCTTTCTCAGGCCTTGTGACTTCAATGTGGTCCCATTGCTGATGGCATGAAATGGGAGAGGTTTTCTTTATTAAGTAATGCCCTTTTATAATCAACTGTCTGCTGGACACCTATTTAATGAATAATTAGATACCAACAAAGCCTGGGGAATGCCCAGGAAAAAAATCCAAGCCTACTTACCACCAGCTCGCAGACAACCAATTAACCTGTCTAACAGTATGCGTTAAAAACAGGGGTTTAGCCCGCACGCATGTGCAAACGCATGCGTAAGCCACAAAGCCTCGTCACGGCACCCTGATATCTGTGGTCCTAACACTAAAATATGAGTGTCCCCACAGTGGAGGCACATACATTCTGATGGATAAATGAGGGCAGGTGAACTGAAGGGGAGCCCACCCCTTCTTAAGAGGTACAGGACACACCAAACACCCAGCAGGTAGCACAATGGCTGCAAAGGTGCTGGTGCGTTGCTGGACCAATACACACACCAACGTGATCACAAAAAAACTTGCCACCACCCTCATTTATAGCTGGCTATCGCAGTACACGGCATTGGAAGGCTACAAACAGATACCAACAAAGCCTGGGGAATGCCCAGGAAAAAATCCAAGCCTACTTACCACCAGCTCGCAGACAACCAATTAACCTAACAGGGGCGTTGCTAGGTCTGCAAAAGATCTGGGGCTAGAGCCCATAGCAGCGGTCACCAAGCTTTTTGCATGCCCGCGGGGGGGAGGGGGGGACCGGTGGTAAGCAATTTTTCATGGGCGATGGCTGGTGTTGGCGCTTCAATCATCATGGCATAATGGTTGATATGGTGTTGGGGTGATTGAAGTGCCTTATTTCTATTGTTACATTCTAATATATAATGAAGTGGTTCAGAATCAGTGGGAGCCCTGGGCGTGTCACTTGCCACCGTCGCCTGCCACCAGATGTGGATTGTCACTTGCCATGTCGCCTGCCACCAGATGTGGATTGTCACTTTCACCTGGCAGCAGATGTGGATTACCACGTGCCACGTCTCCTAGCACCATTTGCAGATTGTTACTTACCACGTTTCCTGGCACCATTTGCAGATTGTCACATCTCCTTCCACCATTTGCAGATTGTCACTTGCCATGTCACCGGCCACCAGATGGAGTTGTCACTTGCCATGCCAGCCAGTGCCACCAAATGTGCATTGATGCTGCATTGGTGGCAGGCTGACAGCACTGGTCCATTTAGTGAGGGCACGAGAGCGGTGATGTGGGGCGGGCAGTGAGAGATGATGTCATCTCACTGCTCCCTCCGCCACATTGAAGCAAGGTGGTCTGGCTGCAAAGTGGAGCTCCACGATGACAGGAAGCACGTGATCTCCACTCCACCGCGCTGTGAGGACGGAAAAGCACCGATGTGTGGCGGGCAGTGAGAGATGATGTCATCTCTATGCTGCCCGCCACACCTCGCTCCCAAATTGAAGAGGCCCAGCTGTGAAGAGCGCTGATGTTGAGCGGACGGAGAGAGGTGTAATTTTTGCTTGTCCGCGCGCTCGCTTCTCTCCTCTCCTCCGCCTTTCCCATGCAGCCAGCCAGCCAGCCCGCCTGCCGCAGCACCCGCACTTTGCGGCAAGAGACTCGGGGCTATGGGCCTCAGATTCGGGGCTATAGCCCCAATAGCCACCCCCTAGCAATGCCCCTGCTGTCTAACAGTATGCGTTAAAATGAGGGGTTTAGTCCACACACATTTCCAAACGCTTGCGTAAGCCACAGAGCCTTGTCACGGCACCCTGATATCTGTGGTCCTAACACTAAAATATGAGTGTCCCCACAGTGGAGGCACATACATTCTGATGGATAAATGAGGGCAGGTGGACTGAAGGGGAGCCCACCCCTTCTTAAGAGGTACAGGATCACACCAAACACCCAGCAGGTAGCACAATGGCTGCAAAGTCTAATGAATAATTAGTTGAATTCTTGTTAATTAGGATTCGGTTATCTAAAATTTAGCTTTCCTCCTAAGACTTTCATTGGGGTGTATTCATTATTGCAACATGGTCCTGAATGAATTTGTTAGGAAGAAAACTTTGTGTGTGCAAACAAAATCTTGCTTGCAATCAATGGTCCGCATTTGTGGGAGTATTTTGTAATCTAGTGTCCCACAGAAAATGTTGATTGTGAAAGCAAAGGAGATGCTATGATGAGGAGTGCAGTACCTAGTTAGGCAGCTGTCATGCAGAAACCTCAAAAGTCTGCTTTATATAAAACCCAGGAGATACAGAAAAGGAGTGCCACACCAATTATTTAGGGGGCCAAAACTGTAGTTTGTTACAAAATTTTTAAAAACAAGCCAACACTTTTCATCAGCCATGGAGTACCTAATTCATCAGGGCTAAAAAAAAATCTGAAGAACATATTTAAAATATATGGATAATGAGAATTATAAATCGTTATTGAATTCATAAATGGGTACACGCATTTTAAAATGCATTTCTATTCGGATATAAAACAGAGCTAGCAAATGTAAAAAATGTAATCCTCTTTTTTTTTCCTTGCCTGAAGGTTGGAGGATATGAGATGCAACTCAGCCTGGCTTAGCCAAGTTGGATAACACCCAAGCTCACCTCTTAAAGCAGGGCTTGACAAGTTTGCTTTGAATCGAGGAGCCAGTCTTTTAACAAATCTTATGGGTGAAACATGTAACATGTTCTCGAAAGGTGAACTTATCCTTTAACCCTTTCACAGCCAGAGCCGTTTTTGCTTTGTTTGTACATTTAAAAAAAATCATCGTAGGCCTGAAGATTATATAAAATCCCCACACATTATATATTTTTTCAAAGCAGACACTCTAGAGAATAAAATAGTGGTAACTCCAATTTTTTTATATCACACGATATTATAGCAAAGACCTAGGAAACACAAAATTTCAGTAAAAACACATTAAAAGTTATTTTAATGGGCCCTTGATGTCTGGGGGAACAGTCAACGAGGATGCGAAAGTGACACCACATGTCAAGCCCTGTCTTAAAGTATAACTAAAAGCAAAACTTTTTTTTTTTTTTAGTTTTGGATAGCGTAGAGAGGAATTAGAACCCCATGTCAGTTTTTATTGCTGTCTGTACTCCTGTTAAGAAGATTCTCCCCCCTTTATTGGTCCTGTTTACAATTATCATTGAAAGTAAATTCTAAATTTTGGGTTGTCCCCAGAAAAGTAAGTGAGGGGAAATCTTCCAGTGGGGACACTAGTTCTGGTGACCTGGGGGTCCCTAAGGAATTCCCTGAATTTGCAGGGATTTCCTCTCACTTCTTGTTTGGGACAGGAAATGAAGGCAAATCTCAACAATGAGAGATTGATTGGGAAAAAAAAAAATGGGACAGGGGTTGTAAACCTCTCTTACTCTATCCAAAATGAAAGAAAAAAAAAGTTATCATAGTTCTAGTATAATAAGTAAAACAAGCCATCAGTACTTTGATCTTAGTGTGCTGCGCTATCAGTCTGATGACACAGAGTGGAGAGGTGGACACATTGCTGTGTTTTCAAGATAAACATTGCATCAAAACCAGAGATAAGCCTAATGTCTAATCTATAGCTTCCAGTGAGCAGTAAGCCCTAGAACAATATCTGCCCATATAGTACTTGGCTCTGTAAAGCCATCTTAATGGGTACTGCAATTGGGCAAACGTACAGTTGAGCATGGACAGAAATTTTTACCATAAGATGCTGGAGAATTATGGGTAGCCAAAGTAGTTTCAAAGATAATGTGGAAAAGATGTGCTGATGAATGACTGGCACATACACAGAATAAATATTGCCGTCCATGGTTTGCTGAGGTCTCTTTTAATGTAATATGATGGGGCAAGAAATCCGTCCAGGCAACCATTTTCTGTTACAGCCAAAAGGATCACATCCAGATTAGAAGCCATTGGAAAGCAGGGTTGCCACCTTTTCTTCAAGTCAAACCCGAACACTTTGAGTGGCACAAGGCAAATTTTTTTTGCAGGAAACTCTATAGGATTATAAAAGACCTGGGACATATTTGGGTGCCCAAGGAGAGTAGTAATGCGGTGAACAGTGGGTGTGGCCAAATTGCTCTTGCTGGCATCATCGCCCCAACCCTTCGGTGATGCCAAGTCTGCCCCCAAAAACCAGAGGTGGGGGACTCGAGTCACATGACTTGACTCGAGTCAGACTCGAGTCACCTGTTTGGGGACTTGCGACTTGCTTGACAAAATTAAATAAATGACTCGACTTGACACTAATGACTTGCAACTTGACTTTGACTTGGGCTATTCGACTTGCAATGACTTGGCACCACCAGTTCTGCGTCTTGGCCTAGGAAAAAGCCGCCCCCCCCCCGCCCCCCACAAAAGAAAGCTCCCCCCGAGTCCCGGCTTCGGGGTAGATCAGTATTTTGACTTAATTTGTGACTTGACCAAAATAAATGACTTGACTTGACTTGCTTGACTTCTAGCAGGGACTCGACTTGACTTGCTTGCTTTTCGCCACAGTAACTTGGGACTTGCTTATGACTTGAAGGTTAAGACTTGAGACTTGCTTGTGACTTGCACATGTGTGACTTACTCCCATCACTGCCAAAAACTGCCCGCAGCTCCCAGACAGCAACAGATTTGTGTGTGACCATCTTGGTTACTTGGGGAGCCACAGCCCAGCCTGAATAACGTATCCGAGTTTCAGGTGGACTGAAAACCAGACATATGATTCAAAACCTGGGCAAATCCTGGACAGGTGGCAACACTAGTGGAAAGCTAGGCCTGCCCTGGAATTAGTACCACTTCCAGATCACACCCAATGTAGATGGAGGTTATGAATAACAGACATTGGATCCATAATTAGTATAATTATAGAGTAAGTAAAAACCAACTCTGTAGAGTGCAATCTCGGGTCAGGCAGCTCTTACAGGTAAGGGCCTCAAACAGCACCTTGAGCAAGAAATAGCAAAAGAGAGCTTATAGTAAGGATTCCATTCTCTTGCATGTTTTTTTTTTCATACCTTATTTCACATTTTGCATTGTAAATGTTTCATCATTAAACAGTTTATGGTAGAAGCTTATCAGAGACTGACAGCTGTGACCCGTGAGTCTCTGTGGCTTTTCTGCTCAATTCTAACATGCTTGAGCGAGTTCCAATCAGAGGAATTTTTGCAGCATGAAAATCCAGACTGCTAAAGTCATGTGACAGCCACGTGACCCATTCTGATTGAAGGGATGGCATCATTATGCCCAGCATACACACACTACCCTGCACATGTCTGCCATGAGGACCAAGAGTGATGCTACAAACCAGGAAGGTCCAGTGTAACATTCTGGTGTCTACAATTGTCCACCCTGCTTCAAAAACCAGTGAGGTTCCACATCCTGTGCTACAACACAATCTGAAATAAATCTCAGATAGATAAAGGACTCAATTGTCAGCAAGGAACTACTCTTGCACTTTATTTAGTAGTTTGGCTGGAGTGGCCCTTTAAAGGGTAAAGCCACTTTCATGGGGGGGGAAAAAAAATTGCGAATAAAGAAAAAATAATATAGCGCATATAATTGCGTCACTAACCAGATTATAATTGAATGTTATTAAAATTACTTTCCAATCTGCAGTCAATGTAATTTTCTGAGAGAACATTGCAATATGGCTACCTGGAGCTGTTCTGTACACATAGTAGGTGAGGTTGAAAAAAAGACACAAGTCCATCAAGTCCAACCTGTAATGTGTGATTATATGTCAGTATTACATTGTATATCCTTGTATGTTGCGGTCGTTCAGGTGCTTATCTAATCGTTTTTTGAAATTATCGATGCTCCGCACTGATACCACCACCTGTGGAAGGGAATTCCACATCTTTGCCGCTCTTACAGTAAAGAACCCTCTACGTAGTTTAAGGTTAAACCTCTTTTCTTCCAATTTTAATGAGTGGCCACGTGTCTTGTTAAACTCCCTTCCGCGAAAAAGTTTTATCCCTATTGTGGGGTCACCAGTACGGTATTTATAAACTGATATCATATCCCCTCTCAAACGTCTCTTCTCCAGAGAGAATAAGTTCAGTGATCGTAACCTTTCCTCATAACCAAAATCCTCCAGACCCTTTAATAACTTAGTTGCCCTTCTTTGTACTCGCTCCATTTCCAGTACATCCTTCCTGAGGACTGGTGCCCAGAACTGGACAGCATACTCTAGGTGCAGCTGGACCAGAGTCTTGTAGAGCGGGAGAATTATTGTTTTATCTCTGGAGTGTGTACTGACCACTCCCCAGAAACATTTCCTGCTCGTGTGATTGGCTCACCAAGTCTGCCTAAGATACAAATCAGATTATAGGCATCCCTTGCAACAAAAATGTAATTTTTTGAGAAATACTTTCAATAGGAACACAACTAAAGGAATGCAGGCCCAGCAGATTTCCTCATTAGTGCCCTTCAGCTCCACAAATGACAGTTCATTATGAAACCACTCCCATTACACTCACTCACAACAGAGGGAAAGATAAACACACAGATTTCTTCAGAATAACAAAAGGTAGGAATCTGCAACAAAGTTTGTTATAATCCTTGCAATGTACATAGATCACCCAGAGGGGAATGTTTTTTTCTCAACAAAAGTGGAGCTACGCTTTAAGGAAAAAGTACCAGTTCATCGATACTTTTTTTTTTTGGCTTCTACACCTACTACAAAATGTCCTCTTTTGTGTCACCAGGACAAAAAAACTAAAGAAAAAAAAAAAAAAAGTACAGCTCTAGAGGTGGAGACCATGTAGGCGGGTGCAGTCTGTACTTCCCACTGTAGATAGGACTCAACCGAAGGGGCAATGCAGAAGGGGAAAAAGTTGTGAGGTTCCTCTACAATTTCCTCCTTGAGAACAGCTATCCGATTGGACGCTGGTGCCCCCCGTGATCTCGGCAGCCATCTTGGGTCAGTACAGTAACTATGTAGGACGCTGGCTCTTGCGTTTTTGGGGAGTGGCTAGGATAGGGACAGATTTCCGGTCTTTTAGAGCATAGCAGCAGGGAGAGGTTCCAGAGGAGTAGGGAAAGTGCAGGGACTACACCATCTCCTCGTAGGAAGCCTCCCAATTAGGTGTGGACCAACCAGGCCACATTCTCCCTTCTTGTTGCAGAAGCTGTCGGCATCATCTCAAGATAACGCTCCTCTGTTACAGTTGGTAAGTGGCTCCAGTCGGCTGTGCCTACCCACCGGGTCAAATTGCGTATTGTTGGGACTTTTCTAAAGTAGAACTGTAGGCAAAATTTTTTTTTTTTAATTTTGGAATAAGTAGGGGTGCAACGGATCAAAAAACTCACGGTTCAGATCGTTCCTCGGATTAGGAGTCACGGTTCGGATCAACAAAAAAAAAATCTCCCCCACTGTAATATCCACAATCTCTCTATTGGCAGGGTGTGGCAGAGTATTGCAGGGTATTGGCAGAGTATTGTCAGACTATTGGCAGGGTATGGCAGACTATTGGCAGGGCATTGCAGAGTATTGGCACTGCTGCCATCTGATCTCTCCCCTCCATTGTACAGATCAGTACACAGAGGGGAGAGAGGAACCGGCGTCATGACATGTCATAGCGATCACGTGCTAAACGGCCGCCGGGTGTACCAAGATGGCCGCCGCTCCGGAGCTAGGCCGAAGCCGCGGCCTTTCCTATGGCCGAGGCCACAGAGCGCTCCATGGATCGTGGGTGTTCCGTACAGATCAACCTCCGCGGATCGATGACGATCCGTTGCACCCCTAGGAATAAGTAAGGAAAGGTTATAACCCCTGGAAGGTTTAATTTTTTGCCATTTGTGTCCCATTGGGGAGATGTACCCTCGCTTCCTGTCCCATAGCTAAACAGGAAGCGAGGGGAAATTCCTGCAAATTAAGAAGATCACCAGGACTAATGTCACTAGTGGAAGAATTCCCCTCTTTACTTTTCTAGGGACAACCCAAAATTCGGGATTTTCTTTTACTTTCACTTTCAATAATGGTAAACAAGACAAAACAAAGAGGGTGAATCTCCCTAATGGGGGCACAGACAGCAGTAAAAATGGTCAGGTGTTCTAATCCATTTCCCCTCTATCCACAATTAATAAAAAAAAGTTCTTACCTTATATTATTATACTTTAATACACATTATTATACTTTATTACACTGTTCTCCTGCTCCTCAGCTTTTGTGTGGTCTCTGCATGCCGACACACTGCACTGTACTCTGCTCACAAGGAGGAATCAACAAATTCAAGTCTGCAGTTATGTGGCCCTCCGACAGTCATACAGCTGATAGTTTGGGGCATATATGTATCCAACGTATGCTGTACATATCTAACTTATACAGATCTAACTTAGAAAGAACTGAAAGTGTAGAAACTTGGAAGTCCTGGTCATCAGGCCCAACAAAAAAAAAAAGTATGGAACACTGGCAAAACCAAAGGACGACTGCCTAAAGAAGGAAGGTAGAAGCGGCCATGATTATAAAAAGGAGTCTATGATCCTACGATGACATCTCCCTGACAGTGTACCCAAACCCACCCCAAGGCTCACTATTCCGGTTGCATCCACTGTATTATTAAAATTGATAAAAAAAAAAAACTTAACACAGAGAATAGCAGCCCCTTATAATGGCCATACGTGTGCCGAGCCAAGAACTCAAGCGTACAGTTGTCCCCATTGGAGAAATGTACAAGAAAATATTAAAGCGGAGTTCCACCCAAAAATGGAACTTCCGCTTTAAGTGATGGTGATCCCTTGACATGCCACATTTGGCATCAAATTTTTTTTGGGGGGGGGCAGATACCCTCTTTTTAGAGGCATCCAGCTGCCACTTCCTCCTGGGGCTCAGCGGCGCTGGAAGGAAGATCACCTCTCCCCCATCTCTCCTTGCAATCTTCTGGGACACGACACAGGTCCCAGAAGATTGGCCAGCCATTCACAGCCTACAGCGCGGCTCGCACATGCGCAGTGCGTGCCCAGCTGTGGTGCCCACAGTAAGAATGCTGGCGCTGTGGAGAGGAGGGGGAGAGGAGCGGGGCTTCATACGCCCGCATCACTAGACCGTTTGGACAGGTGGGTGTCTGATTATTAAAAGTCAGCGGCTACACTTTTTCACGCCGACTTTGAATTTATTTATTTTTTTCAGCGGAACTCCGCTTTAAGTGGTCACCTCTCATGCACCTACCAAAAACTGAACTTTACTGTTTATAGTAGATATGTACACAACTCCCAATGCAAACTCTACATATTTGCAGTTGGTAGTACTCCAGCTGAGAATGCAACGCTGATTGTGTCATTGCCGACAGGCTTGTTCAGCCAGTTCATCATACGGCCATCATTACATAACAATGTTTACAGAATAACATGGAATCTGACAGTGCGCTTTTTTTAACCCGGAGTTTCCCAAACTCATGCAGAACAAATCAAAAGTTTCCATTATCCTAGGGGCTTGCACAGATAGGTGCACTTTTGGTTCGTTTTTTAAAACTCCCTGGATATGCTGGGTGAGGATTGACCAGGCAGGTGACACCTTGGCACTGTGGTCTTTTACCCGTTCCTGTGGGCTTCCAATGATGATCCTGCTGCCCGATACCTTCATCATTGAGTTTGATCACAACTTTTGCCAACATGGGCACAGAAGCCAGCTGCAAATACAAAGCTCAGTCTAGTGGGTGGGGGATTACCCTTGTGATAGCTTCTTGGCAGCATAGAACTGTGGAGAAGTGACCCTTATTACAGGCTCCATTCCCAACTTTAAATCATCAAGCCCTACTGTGTCCTGAACAGAGCAAGCATATGAAACCCACCAGTGGTACACATCCCATGGTATTAAAGGCAACGTTCACCTTTTTATTTTTCTAAAATTCCAACTTCCCTATACACCAATATACCATTAACCACTTGCCAACTGGCTAAAGGTGATATATGTCGGCAGACTGTCACGGGTGCGCAAAACCATGTACCCGTACGTCACTCCGTCATCGGCTGTTAGCGTGCACAGATGGCGTGGGAGTGTGCCTGCGGACTCAGCGTCCACAGGTGGCCCGCGATCGTGGCACGGAGAGGCAGAACGGGGAGACGCCTATATCAACAAGGCATTTCCCTGTTCTGCCTAGCAACATGACAGGATCTACTGCTCCCAGTGATCGAGAGCAGTGATCTGCCATGTTCTAGTGAGCCCATCCCCCCTCCAGTTAGAACACACTTAACCCCTTAATCGCCCCCTAGTGTTTAAACCCTTCCCTGCCAGTGACATTTAAACAGTAATCACTGCATTTTTATATCACTGATCGCTGTATAAATGTCACTGGTCCCAAAATAGTGTCAATAGTGTCCGATCGGTCGGCCGCAGTCACGATAAAAAAAAGAAACAAATAAAAGAATAAATAATCACAGATCGCCGCCATTACTAATAAAAAAAAAATAATAATACGTAGAAGAATACATATCAGCCTAAACTGAGGAAGAAATATTTATATATTTTTTTGGAATATTTATTATAGCAAAAAGTAAAAAATATTGCTTTTTTTTTAAATTGTTGCTCTTTTTTGTTTATAGCGCAAAAAATAAAAACCGCAGAGGTGATCAAGTACCACCAAAAGAAAGCTCTATTTGTGTGAAACGACTGCACCAGCAGCTACCTGTCACCTCTCTCTCCCCCTTATGTTTTGACTCCTCTGTAATTTCCCCTCCGCTGCTCCGATCCCCCTACAGGAGGCCCCATGGTACCCTCTGTCAGCGGCACTGGTGTCCGGGTGTTAGGCAGAGGGAAACCCAGGCACAGCATTCTAAACCCATACTGTCCAGGTCAAAACCAGACAGGTGGCAACCCTAGTCCCCACTGATGTGATTCACCCACCATTTTTCCTAGTCAGTAACGGGACAGGTTCATCTACTGCCCAGGGCAAGTATGTGGAACTATAAAAAAGAAAGAAGCACGGCGCCCTCTAAGTGCAGCATGTATGTAAAAAATATTTATTACAATAGATAAAAACAAACACTCACATTTGAGTTGCTAACAACCAGCATATAAAGTAGTTTCATCCGCGTGCTCACGGGGGATGTGGGTGTCACGGGCCAGTGGGTGGGGGGGTCCTGGGATGTGAATCCTGGGACCTGGGTCCTGGTTGCTGTTCCGGTGGTGCCGAGGGTCCCCAGAGCCTCCGGGCGGCTAGGATGTATACGGTATAAAATTCTCACACTATACATGGCCACCAGCATAGCCTGATGAAGGAGCACGCATGCTCCGAATGCGAAGCACCGCCTGCCTCACCCCGCTCCCGGAAGTGAAGACACAGGTCAGTATGGCGCTCCACGGAGGATCCATGACCGCTATCCTGGCCGCCCGGAGGCTCTGAGGACCCTCAGCACCACCGGAACAGCAACCAGGACCCAGGTCACAGGATTCACATCCCAGGACCCCCCCCCCCCCTACTGGCCCGTGACACCCACATCCCCCGTGAGCACGCGGATGAAACTACTTTATATACTGGTTGTTAGCAACTCAAATGTGAGTGTTTTTATCTATTGTAATAAATATTTTTTACATACATGCTGCACTTAGAGGGAGCCATCCTTCTTTCTTTTTTATTGTTCCAGAGCTTCTTCTAGCTTTTATAGACTGGCTGCCTTCCATTTACTCAGCATCATTTTATCCTCACATGGACTAATACCTGAACTTGTTGTGAAATATTAACTACCATTACCAAGTTCCCCCTCTCAGTATTGTATTTCACTATATAAACTCACTTTACTGTTAAAAATAAGTGTAAAATGCAAAACTTTGGTGGGTGTAACAAGATGTCTTCTTTCCCCCTCAGGGTATCCTTACTATGGAGGAGGGCTGGGTGTAGCAAGATGGCGGTGACGGAATGTCACTTCCGTTACACATGCTGACGGGTCGCCAAATCTGACGAAAAACACCGGTATGTAGATTTGGGAAGGAGAAACCAGTAAGACACAGGAAGGAGTTTACCAGTTGGCCTCATTAGCACACGCCTTTCACCCATCAACTAGGTTTTCACAGCATCCCCGGTATCTCTCCACGCATGCATTTGCCAGGCTTCCCCATGGTCCGCATCAGACTGGCTCAGGCTCCATGCAGCCCACGGGACACCCCTGATGTAGGGCAAGGGATTGGATATACAGTGATTGGATAGATGGTGTGTCCTTTTATATAGTTTCGGTAAATCGTAAGGAGATTGTACAGATTGTATAGTGTATTGCCACATTTATACACCTAAAATTACGCAGTTGTGCTTTCAGTGTCATTAATTGTTAACGGCACACCAAAACACAGAAGCAAACAGGTTGCCACATCAAAAAAACGTGACGAACGCAGTAAAAAACAAGTAACTCACTACACCAAAAAGTCCGATGAGCTACTTTGTGATGTGTAGCGCAGCCTATTGAAGTCAACGGGCCGCCCTACGTCACTGAAAAAAACGTGTTCTCACTACTCTAGGTGTGAGTGGGGCCTGATAGCGAAATTGGTGCGCTTAGACAAGAACAATGAGGCTCCTTCACATCTGTGCGTTTCCAAAAGCATGGGGGACTGCAGAGAAAATGTGCGCTTTGCCATGCATTTCAGGAACCCTGCAAATGTGCATTGTGCTTGTGTTGTCATTACACGTCAAAGGCACCCCAAGTGCGGCAAACGCACCACTCCAATAAACGTTCTGGAGCGATTGTTCTTGTTCAAGTGAATAGGCTGCCCTATGTGCAATGAGTGAAAACGTTTCAAAACACCCAAAACAAACGCATGTGGGAATGTGAGTTTTCACTACGTGGAGATGTGAATGAGGCCTGAAAACTGAGCGTCTCTGTCCACTCCCTCCTATGTGCTTGTATAAAGGATCTCCATACACTATGCAATCTGATTGTACAATTTCCTTTGGATTTTCCAGAACTACCGAATAGGAGGTCCAACCTAAACAATCCATTCAATTTGCATCAAATCAGACAAGCCCTTGTACTACTACGGCCCTCTAGCTGTTGCAGAACTACACATCCCATGAGGCATTGTAAAACTCTGACATTCACAGACATGACTAGGCATGATGGGAATTGTAGTTCCTGAACACCTGGAGGGCCGCAGTTTTAAGAACCATGCACTACATGATGAGAGATCTAAAAGCAGATTGTACAGGAAGTGGGTGGAAGGTGGTATTATAATGAGGGAGGTGTGGTCCAGAGTGGTAAACACGTCCTATCACACCCTCTTCTGTGAGGCAACAAGGAAGTGAAGGCTTCTGGGAGATGACCGAACAGGAAGTGAAATCTGAGGAACTGATGGAATCTAAAAATCATTTTAAAAATACAAATAAACTGACATTTTAAATCTCCTGTGGATACGGTAAGTGAGAGATCTCCTAGATTGTAAGCTCTAAACGAGCAGGGCCCTCTGATTTTTCCTGAATTGAATTTGCACGATCTGCCCTACTGTTGTAAAGTGCTGTGCAAACTGTCGGCGCGGAAGAGGAAAAAAGAAAAGAAAAAAAAAAAACGACGAAGAGAAAAAAAAAGAAAAGAAAAGATAAAAAGAAAAAAGAAGAAAAGAAAATAAAGAAGAAGCTGTCATCTCCCTCCTCATTGGGCAGATTAATAGCAGCGGAAGCCATTGGCTCCCGCTGCTGTCAATTAAATACTGTGACGTGGGAGCAGGGCCGAGTTGCCCGGTCTGTGTCAATAGACGCAGACAGGGTGGCTCGGGAGCGAACCCGCATAGGTGCCCTTGTGAAAAGAGGCACTCGCCGAAAAGGAAGGGCCTGGAGCTCTGGTGAGACACCTGAGAAGAGGAAGATCGGTGCTGCTCGTTAAACTTTTTTTTTTTGAATAAAAAAACAAAAAGGAAGGTTTAAAGTGATTGTAAAGAATAAAAGGAATAAAAAAAAAAAAAACCAAAAAAACAAAAAACACACAACACATGTTATACTTACCTGCTCTATGCAGTGAATTTGCACAGAGCAGCCCCGATCCTCTTCTCGGGTCCCCCACCGGCGCTCTGAGCCCCTCCCTGCTGCCAAGTGCTCCCAATAGCAAGCTGCATGTTGTAGGGGCACTCATGTGTGCTCGCTCCTGAGCCGGTTCTCTGCGTCCATAAGACACAGAAAGCGTGGCTCAGCCTCGCACCCCCCCTCACTTGCTGGCTGTGATTGACAGCAGAGGGAACCAATGGCTACTGCATCTCAGCCAATCAGGAGGGAGAGACCCAGATCTCATGCACAATCGCTCGATCGAGATTAGGCATAGCTAAGTATTAGGGGGGGAGCTGCACGCTAAAGGTTTTTTACCTTCATGCATAAAAAAGGTAAAAAACACCTTTAGCCTTTACAACCACTTTAATGGAAACCTTCCGGAATACACTTTTGTTGTAATTTAAGTTGACAATAATGCATACACCCCCCACCTACAGCGGACTGGCAGCTGCTGAAAAGCGGAGCGCATTACACCCACCCAACTTTCCAGCACACAGCAGTACAATTTGCCACAATTCAATAAAGTACTCCCTGCATTCATTTCACATACATAGCAATGATTATGTCAATTGTCTTAGGAAAATAAAACATTTTTCAAGTGTTCCACCTAAATATCAAAAGCCATATAAAATAAAAGTTCTCTTGTTTTTGTCTGTAATTTCACAAGATAAAAAAAAAAAAAAAAAAGGGCAAAACCCCTGAAGGCACCTAAAGCACTTTGGTCTCATTAGGTTAAAATAACAGTTATAAATACTTATGTAAGACATTCTAGACACACCACTTGAGATGGCATCACCACAGTGCCCAGAGTGCAAAAAGTGGCCCCAACGCCATGTGCCACACTGTGCTTGATGGGTCAACCAGCACTGGGAGATGATCAGAAGAGGAACCAACAAGTCACATGAACAGCAGCAAAAAACAAACAAAGTGGGCTCTTTGAAGCCCCGTCAGAGTTGCACTTTTAATTCACACTATATTACCAAAAGTATTGGAACACCTGCCTTTACACACACATGAACTTTAATGGCATCCCAGTCTTAGTCTGTAGGGTTCAATATTGAGTTGGTCCACCCTTTGCAGCTATTACAGCTTCAACTCTTCTGGGAAGGCTGTCCACAAGGTTTAGGAGTGTGTCTATGGGAATGTATGACCGCTCTCCCGGAAGCACATTTGTAAGGTCAGGCACGGATTTTGGGGAGAAGGCTCCGCTCTAATTCATCCCAAAGGAGTTCTAACGGGTTGAGGTCAGGACTCTGTGCAGGCCAGTCAAGTTCCTCCACCCCAAACTCGCTCATCCATGTCTTTATGCTTTGTACACTGGTGCGCAGTCATGTTGGAACAGGAAGGGGTCATCCCCAAACTGTTCCCACAAAGTTGGGAGCATGAAATTGTCCAAAATGTCTTTGTATGCTGACGCCTTCCAAGTTTCCCTTCACTGGAAGTTAGGGGCCAAGCCCAACCCCTGAAAAACAACCCCACACCATAATCCCCCCTCCGCTAAATCATTTGGACCAGTGCACAAAGCAAGGTCCATAAAGATATGGATGAGAGAGTTTGGGGTGGAGGAACTTGACTGGCCTGCACAGAGTCCTGACCTCAACCTGATAGAACAATTAGAGTGGAAACTGCGAGCCAGGCCTTCTCGTCCACATCCATGCCTGACCTCACAAATACTCTTCTGGAAGAATGATCAAACATTCCCATAGACACACTCCTAAACCTTGTGGACAGCCTTCCCAGAAGAGTTGAAGCTGTTATAGCTGCAAAGGGTGGGCCAACTCAATATTGAACCTTACGGACTAAGACTGGGATGCCATTAGAGTTCATGTGTGTGTAAAGGCAGGCGTCCCAATACCTTTGGTAACATAGTGTATGTTCTAATGGTTGTTGTTACCATTGCACCTGGTATTAACCTGCCATTAGATAGACTGTTAGCCAGATTATAATTTGAGTCAAGGTTAGGCCCAAATTCACCAATTATGGAACCTCCCTCATTCACTGTATAATAATATCAATATGATCCTCTCCTCTGCAGTGGCCCAGCCATGGAATCTTTTCTCACAGTGGCATGTCATAAATAAAAATGCAAAGATTAGACTTCCATGTGGTCCAACCTGCCAAAAATGAAACCTTACATACAAATTATTCATCAAACGGGCAGTGTTATCTATATCTATGGGTATGGATAGGAGTGTACAGTCACCCAATGCAGCTGGATTGCCCTGATCAAGTAATGCAGGGAAATGCAATTAGCAGACCTCCAGCTGTTGCAGAACTACGAGTCCCATGAGGCATTGCAGGACTGACAGCCACAAGCATGACACCCAGAGGCATGATGGGACTTGTAGTTTAGCAACAGCTGGAGGTCCGCTAATTGCATATCCCTGAAGTAATGCATATTTTGTTACCGTGTTTTGCCCATGCAAGGGAAAAACAGCACATTAAAGCGGAGTCCCGCCGAAAAAAACCCCCCCCCAAAAAAAAAAAATTTAAAAAGTCAGTAGCTACAAATACTGCAGCTGCTGACTTTTAAAATAAGGACACTTACCTGTCCAGGGCGCCCACAAAGTCCTCACCTGACCCTCGGCTCCCGAGTGGAGGCGCCGGCATCTTCAGTAAGGGAATCTGGAAGTGAAGCCTTGCGGCTTCACAGCCCGATTCCCTACTGCGCATGCGAGAGTCCCGCTGTGCGTCCTGACTGGTCCCTGCTGTCTTCTGGGATCTGTGTGTCTCCCAGAAGACAAACGGGGGGGGGGGGGGGGGGACGGAGGAGGAGCCAGACATGGCGTAGATTGCCGGAAGTGGGAGCAAATACCTGTAATACACAGGCATCTGCTGCCCTCTTCCTCCTGAAAGGTGCCAAATGTAACACCGGACGGGGAGGGGCCGGAAAAGCGGAAGTTCCATTTTTGGGTGGAACTCCGCTTTAAGCCGGCCACTCTAAACACCCCGCACAAATGTAAGGTGAATAGATTTTATATAGGGATTTTCTTCTGTTCATCCGTCAGTCAGACTGAAGAGAAGAAAATAAGAAACGTGGACAGAAGGAGGGGGGACAAGGCAATCGGGTAAAACCAGGGCCTTAGGCTCGATTCACACCTATGCATGTTGCTTTTGAGCGTTTTTGGAGGTTTTTTTTTCATGCTTGCCACGTTTTTGAGCCGCGATTTTGCCGCGATTTGCGTTTTTTTTTTTTTTTTTACATTTTTTTTTTACAGTCTTAAAAAAAATTAAAAAAAAAAAAAAAAAAGGCAAAAACGCACCAAAAACGCTGCACTTGCGTTTTTGATGCTTGTCCATTGAATTCTATTACATGCAAAACGCTGCATTTTGCATGAAAAAAAGTCCCCGACCCTTTCCAAAAATGCAGAGAAACAAAAAGGCATTGATGTGAACATGTTCCATAGGAACCCATGTTAAAAAATTCCCGTGCATTTCTGCAAAATGCATCAAAAAACGCGCTAGTGTGAATGGAGCCTTACTCTGCATGGACAAAGCACATGACCTTTGGGTTAAGGCTTTTTCTCTATCGCTACACCGTGTGTCAAAAACAAGGTCAAAGGGCCGAATCCGGCCCACCAGACTATTTCATGTGGCCCTCACATCCAGAGGTAGGAGTGGAAGCGAGATGTGGACAGCCTCTGAAAGAGCTAAACCCTGCACACAGCGCACTCCTCTACACTGCACTCTGCACACAGCGCACTCCTCTACACTGCGCACTCCTCTACACTGCACACAGCGCATCCCTGAACCTTCACCTCGATGGACTAGCTCATTCATGAACAATTCACATAACACTCCTAGTATTTATTGCCCCTTTAACCTCCTCCCACTGCAATTTGGCCACACCCACCTTTCCATGCAACTTCACAGCCGGCTCCCCACTGCACAAGTGCGAGTTGCGATGCAGTTTTCTTATGGTCCCGCAGCTTCCGGGGACCGATGACATGTACCAGAAGGCTACAGGTAAAGAGAGGCAATCTGAGTGGAAGTGGGAGCAGGTACCTATCAAAAATGCCCTCCTAGTATTTATTGCCCCCACTGTTAGTGCAATTTTGCCACACCCCCTGTTCGATGCATTTCACACAGACGGGGGGGGGGGGGGGTTGTGTGGTTAAGTTCCTGCAGCTATTCTGGGGGGGGGGGAGAGAAAAAAAAAAAAGCAAGCAGCACACATCCCGCTTCCTTTTTAGTCACAACTTGAAGCTTACACAGTGTTGAGGATGCCTTCCCAGCCCCCCGCGTTAGATACACAGTAGCCAATCACCCACGCTGTCACAGCGAAGCAAGTCACATGTTCCCCGTACCACATGACAGTGCTAGGTGCCTGATCAGCCAATCACTGGTGCCAACACACAAGAGAAAGGGAAACGAGTCACATGCTCCCAATGCCATGCAACATGCTATAGGTGCCTTAGCAGTCAATCACTGATGAGGAGGGACACTATAGTCTGAAGCGATGCAACATCTGTAAGCTCCCTCTCAACCTCCAACATCTTCCAGGTTCTGCATTATCATGGGATCTGGAAACAGCACTAACAGGAAAAGGACCTGGGGGTCCTAGTAGAGGACAGGCTCAGCAATGCCAAGCTGCTGCTAACAAAGCAAACAGAATATTGGCATGCATTAAAAAGGGGATCAACTCCAGAGATAAAACAATAATTCTCCCGCTCTATAAGACTCTGGTCCAGCTGCACCTAGAGTATGCTGTCCAGTTCTGGGCACCAGTCCTCAGGAAAAATGTACTGGAAATGGAGCGAGTACAAAGAAGGGCAACAAATCTAATAAAGGGTCTGGAGGATATTAGTTATGAGGAAAGGTTGCGAGCACTGAACTTATTCTCTCTGGAGAAGAGACGCTTGAGAGGGGATATGATTTCAATTTTCAATATACAAATACCATACTGGTGACCCCACAATAGGGATAAAACTTTTTCGCAGAAGGGAGTTTAATAAGACACGTGGCCACTCATTAAAATTAGAAGAAAAGAGGTTTAACCTTAAACTGCATAGAGGGTTCTTTATTGTAAGAGCGGCAAGGATGTGGAATTCCCTTCCACAGGCGGTGGTGTCAGCGGGGGGCATCGATAGTTTCAAGATACACCTGAACAACCGCAACATACAGGGATATACAATGTAATACTGACCTATAATCACGCACATGGGTTGGACTTGAGGAACTTGTGTCTTTTTTCAATCTCACCTACTATGTAACTATGATTGGCTGGCCCGGGATGTCAAATCCCACAGGTATGCATAGGGGTGTTCATTTATCGTGGCACCAAGGCATGCAGGGATTGTACATCAACCCAGCGTCCAATCTTTAAAGACTTGCTAGCAGAAAGTGAAGATGCTTTATTGCAGAAGAGTGATACAGCTGTGTTCTGCAATAACAGTCTACATCGGGCAAAGTACAGATTTACATCAAGGTTATACTAGGTAAAACCCGCGTTAGGCACGCCTCTGGGTTTGGCCGAGATGATCTGGAATTATGACCCCAAGTAGATTGTCAGAGGATTAACAGATACGTAAATCCAACAATCAAAATATTTTTTAATGGTTAACTTCTAAAATGTCCCTTTTAGATTGCAAGCTCTAACAAGCAGGGCACGGTGATTCCTCCTGTAATAAATTGTATTGCAACTGCCTGCAAATGTGATGGATAAAAACCAGAGAGGAGTTTCAAGGTGGTGGTAAACTGACCACGGTGTCAGGGCTCAGCAGCCATGATAAACCGTGGTCAGTTTACAGAGGGGAGGGTATAGCCAGGAAGGTTTTTTTAGGCGATAGAAGGGGCCTAATGACACAGCACAAGCACTGTGCTGTATAACATGCTTTAGGGAACAGGATTTTTTTTTTTCTTTTTTTTAGGGTAACAAAACACTTTAAGGTGACAGCATATGATAAGACTAAGCTAATTAAAATTACTGTCACAGCTGTAAGGCCCACACCAGTGCCTATCGCTATTAACAAAATGCACCTAAAAAAAAATACAAAATTTCTATAAGTGAAATAATCCATTTTCAGTTCATTACAGTCAGGAATTTTGACTGGTTGCTACTGTTTACAGATCACTTTTTGCTACAGGTAAGCCTATAATAAGGCTTCCCTGTAGCTACCCCGGATATCTCCTAAACCTGCACGGTTTAGGAGATATCCCCTGTATTTGCCAATGTCATCGGCACATGCGCACTAAAGCAAACTGAAGCAATGGCACGTACGTACTGTTTGCTCCAGTGAGTGTGCCGTTACCAGCGGCTCCCGCACACATGCGCGGGAGTGACGTCATCACGCGGCTCCAGAGCCCGCAATACCCGGAAGTAACAGCCAGGAGTGAGGTCAACGGCCAGTGCTGTGTATGGGCACCAAAGTGAGGGCTTCAATCTCAGGTATTACATAATGAGCTAGTATGCTCTGCATACAAGCTTATTATGCCTTTGTCTTGCAGGTGTTTTTTTTTTTCAAAAGTCTTACAACCTCTCTCAGGATTCTTCTAGAATGCAAAAAAAAAACAAAATAGCAATAACAGCAGTCTTCTACTGGTAGTAAGTTTGGGCATCAGAGGGAGCTCAGCTGACAAGATGCCAGACCGGAGCCATTCTGTCATCCTGCCATCAGATCTCACATCCATGTACAGAATGGAGGCTTCAACCATAAACTGGGTTAATGAGAAGCAGTTGGTTACCCGTATCAACCTAGGGCTCTCTATGGCACAGAATGGAGCGTCTGAAAGGAAGAACCGTTTTTGTAGAGATGCTCCTAAACTGGAGACCTTCCAACACATCTCCAGTTTTGGTTCCTTTAGCGCAGGGGTCTCAAACTGGTGGCCCTCCAGCGGTTCCGAAAACTACAAGTCCCATCATGCCTCTGCCTGTGGGAGTCATGCTTGTAACTGTCAGCTTTGCAATGCCTCATGGGACTTGTAGTTTTGCAACAGCTGGAGGGCCACCAGTTTGAGACCTCTGCTTTAGCGGCTCTAATTAGACAAAATCATTTTGTGCCTGTGAGCCACAAAACTCAATACAACAAACCTAGCAGTGACAGCGGATAACTGACAGTTTTTTTTTTTATAAACAGACATAATTATGCATAGAAAACACCTGATCATTCAATGCACGAAGGTCATTAGTATTGGGGCACTCAATGAAATGTGACTAATTTTGTAAGATTGAAAGCGGAATTCCAGGCTGTTTTTTGTTTATTAAAAGTCAGCAGCTATACTTTTTGTACCTGCTGACTTTTAATAAACAGACACTCACCTGTTCCACGGTCCAGCGATGCGGCCGCACGGAGCCTCGCTCCTCTCCCCCTCCTCCTCCATTGAAACTGTGGGCACCCGGCCGTGACAGCTTGTGGCATTACGGCTGGATGGGCGCTGCCCTATCTAAATGGACAGGCAATATTCTGAGACCTGTCACGTGTCCCAGAACATTGCCGAGAGGGAGGGGCCGCCTAGGGGGAGA
This sequence comes from Lithobates clamitans, assembly GCA_037952925.1. Lineage (NCBI taxonomy): Eukaryota > Metazoa > Chordata > Amphibia > Anura > Ranidae > Lithobates > Lithobates clamitans. Next base: position 1,285,598 of record JBBGZY010001195.1, read on the forward strand.
GGAGGAGTCGCCTAGGCAGCCTGTAGGAGGAAGCAGGAAAGGAAGTCCCACTCAAAAATAAGCACCCCCCCCCCCCCAAAAAAAAAAAAAAAAAAAAATATGACATGCCAAATGTGGCATGTAAGGGGGCGAGGAGTGCTTAAAGCAGAAGTTCCACTTTTGGGTGGAACTCCGCTTTAAGGTCTAGCTTCAGCTCCATCCAGTGGCCAAAACGCAGTATAGGTTTTTCTCATTGAGACATTTCAGAAAACAGTACCACATTTTGGCCACTAGATGGAGCAGATACAGGTGTAAATCTCTTACAAAATTTGTGGTCAAGTTTCGTTCAGTGTGCAGGAATGCTTTGGACATTCATGCAACAAATGTTTTATAAACAGACTCCCAAACGTAGTTCTACCTTTGGGCTTGAGGCTGGGTTCACACTAGTGCGAATTGGATGAGGGTCTCCCTGCATTCCAATTCGCATGACAGATTGTGACCGGCTCTCTATGGAGCTGATTCACACATCTCCGGAGCCGATTGCACAGGGGTCTTGTGTCTTTGGATCCGTTTCAGGTCTGAATCCAGCAATAATTCGGGCCAGATTCATCCCTAAAAGATGCACTGGAACCCTGCTGTGAGCTACAGCCGTTTTTAGTGTGAACCCGGCCTAAAACTTGAGAACCCCTTACTATAAAAACACTTGGTAAAATAAATTAAAAAAAAAAAAAAAAATATATATATACATATCCTTTTTGGTTATTTGGAAAACAAGGTGTAGATTAGACTGCAAGCTGTTCAAGAACTTCAAACAGACCGGAGGAAAGTGCATTAACTTACAATGAGCGGGGGCCGATCAAAACTGGAACATCCAGAATCTGATGCAGCTGTGCATGGCAACCAATCAGCTTCTAGCTTTATTATGGGTGCTCAACCTGTGGCCCTCCAGCTGTTGCTGAACTGCAAGTCCCATCATGGCTCTGCCTTTGGGAGTCATACTTGTAACTGTCAGCAGCTTGCAATGCCTCATTGGGACTTGTAGTTCTGCAACAACTGGAGGGCCACAATTGGAGCACCTCTAAGTTCCATGGGTGCTTAACCACCTAAGGACTAGCCTCGTTTTGAGATTTTGGTGTTTAAAAGTTTTGCTAGAAAATTACTTAGAACCCCCCAAACATTATATTTTTTTTTTCCTAACACCCTAGAGAAAAAAAATGGCGGTCATTGCAATACTTTTTTTTCACACCATATTTGCACAGCGGTCTTACAAGCACACTTTTTTGAATAAAAAAAAAAAATAATAAAAAACAGTAAAGTTAGCCCAATTTTTTTATATTGTGAAAGATAATGTTACGCCGAGTAAATGGATACCAAACATGTCATGCTTTAAAATTGCGCCCGCTCATGGAATGGCATTAAAATTTTACCCTTAAAATCTCAATTCTACAGGTTGCATGTTGAGTTACAGAGGAGGTCTAGGGCTAGAATTATTGCTCTCGCTCTACCGATCGCGGCGATACCTCACATGTGTGGTTTGACCACCGTTTTCATATGCAGGCGCTACTCACGTATGCGTGCACTTCTGCGCACGAGCTCATCGGGACGCTTAAAAAAAAAAAGGGTCCTCTTAAATATGAGATCTGGGGTCAAAAAGACCTCAGATTGACTTAACTACAATAAAAAAAAAGAAAAAAAAAAAAAAAAGGAAAAGCCATTTGAAAAAAAAAATCCACACACAGCCACGGACAGGTCCCAATCGCCTCCGGTAAGGGGCAGAGGGCACAGGAGTAGCACCTCTCCCGCCGCTGATAACGGTGATCTTGCGGTGAATCCACCACAGAGACCACCATTATCATAAACAGGGCCGCCAGCTCTAAAGATGATACCTCAGTTGTGGCAGCAGCTGCTGCCGTTACCGAGATAGCCATCTTTAAACTGCTGACATATGTACAGGAGACGGTCTGTAAGTGGTTAATGTTTCCCCCCCCAAAAAATTAAGTTAGCAGCTACAAGTACTATAGCTGCTGACTTTTAATATTAGGACACTTACCTGTCCAGGGATCCCGCAATATCGCCTCTCCAGTGCTGCCGCCGCCATTGCATGTAAGGGAAACCGGCAGTGAAGCCTTGCCGCTTCACAACCAGTTCCCTGCTGCGCAGGCGCAAAACGCACCGTGCTTTGTGAATGGTCTGGCGGCAGCGGGGGTGGGGTCTGAGCTTCTGGGGGACCTCGCTGCAGCTAGGTGTCTTGGAAGTGGGGACGGGAACCAAAAAAAAAAAAAGTACCTATTCCCGCTCCTCTCCGCAAGGTGCAATTTAGCACATGAAAATGTAAGGAAAAAAATGATTATTATATTATAATATAAATCTTTCTTTTCCCCTCCAGGTATGCTATATGAATGGGAACAAGGAACACACATAAAAGTAGGCGTTATTCCAACTTGGCTGCAAAAGTGGAGACACACTTTAAGACAGACAGTGAGAACAAAGCTGACAAAAAGGATATTGGTATAAAGAAATGTACGTCACAATGCAAACACTCTAATACTGTGTACATAGAGACACATTCACCCTCTCCCATAACACAGCTGTACAATCTCCCAACACATCACAATCTGACACTAATTGCAGATCTACAAGGCACCCACTCACATATTCAGAAAGTGCTACTAAAGCCAAAACCTTAAAAAAAAATAATAATTTTTGGATGGGTTAGAGTTAGACTTCCCCATCAGATTTTAAATTACCGTATATACTCGAGTATAAGTCGAATTTTTCAGCACATTTTTTTGTGCTAAAAGTGCCCCCCTCGACTTATACTCGAGTCAAGCACTTTTCTGCAGCAAAAAAAAAAAAAATTTTCCGAACTAAATTTGGAGCCCCGTGTCTCAGGGCCACTTGATACTAGGAACCCCAAATTTGGTGTGCAAACCCAGAGGACCTGGTACCATAACATATCCAAAGCTGAAGTTCCTAACACTAAGTGGCCCCAAAATCGGTTCAGAAAATGTCATTCTCTGCTGCAGAAAAGTGCTTGACATTTTCTGAACCGAATTTGGGGCCCCATATCTCAGGCCCACTTGGTGCTAGGAACCCCAAATCTGGTGTGCAAACCCATTGGAACTGGTACCATAACATATCCAAAGCTGGAGTTCCTAGCACCAAGTGGCCCTGAGATACGGGGCCCCAAAACCGGTTCGGAAAATGTCATTCTCTGCTGTAGAAAAGTGCTTGACATTTTCTGAACTGATGTTTGGGGCCCTGTATCTCGGGGCCACTTGGTGCTAGAAACCCTAGCTTTGGAAATTTTTATGCTGCTAGTTCCACTGGGTTTGCACACCAAATTTGGGGTTCTTAGCGGCCCCGAGATACGGGGCCCCAAATTCGGTCAACTGTGTCCATCTGCAGCAATGTCATTTGGGGACCCTTTGGGTTCAGAGACCCCAAATTTTTGCTGCAGCTAGGGGGCATCTAGGAACCCTTAACTACCGAGTTTGAAGTTCAGGGGACCTATGGCTGCAAATGGGCACAGTGAGGCATGCAAATGGGCACAGTGATGCTGCAAATGGGCATTGTTGACCCTCTTATCCACTTACAGTAGCTGTGCATTTCTCACCCTCGTCTTATACTCGGGTCAATAAGTTTTTCCCATTTTTTTTGTGGTAAATTAGGGCCTCGACTTATACTCGAGTATATACGGTAAATTCCTCCCCACTGGGAAAATTCACCCTCGCTGTCCTGGTGACAACTGTCAGTGAAGCAGAGGCATAAGAAAGTCAAAAATTGACAGTTGTCACCACTACAAGAATAGAAGGGGAATCTTCAAAGTGGGGACACCTGGCCTGGTGACTGCCAAGAGGTGGTCACCCCTCACCCCTGACTGATCTGGTGAAATATCAGTGAAAGGAATCAAAAAAAAAAAAAAAAAAAAAGGGGGGGGGGGGTGTTTGGAAGCCTATATCCATGATGTACACATGGGCTTTTACAAGAGTTTAGAAGCTGCTGCGGTTAGGGGAGGTTCAAGCTCCCTCTCCTGAACACAGAGGAATCTCATTCGGGACAGGAACGTTTTGACTGATGGGAGCAAAAAAAAAAAAAAACCCAAAAAGCCAAAAATTTCCTAAACTCAAGTTTAGAAGTTGTAGTGTACATGAGCCCTTACTAGTCTATGGGACAGAGTTTTAACCATAACAGGAACTAAGTGGAAATCTTCCTGTGGGGACACCTGTTGTGACAAATGTCTAAAAGGATTTCCTACACTTGACAGAGATTTCCTCTCTTGTTGTATCTAAAAAGGACAGGAAGTAAAAAGAAATCTCCACAATGGTACACAGAAAAAAAAATTAAATAAAAAAAATTAATTATATATATTGGAATAAAATTATATGTTTATAAAATTTATATATTATATTTTATTTAATATATATTATATTTTATATCAGAATATTATAATATAAATATATATATTTTTTTTTTATAAACATATAATTTTATTCAAAAAAAAAATTATATATATATATATATATATATATATATATATATATATATATATATATATATATATATATATATATATATATATATATATATATATATATATATATATATATATTTTTGAATAAAATTATATATGTTTATAAAAAAATTATATATTTATTTATATGATAATATTCTGATATTAAATGAAAAATATAATATTAAATAAAATATATAAATTTTATAAACATATAATTTTTTGTAACTTTCCTACTTCCTATGGAAAGTAAACAAAATTTTCGGCTTCAGATACACATCTTATAGATCAAATCATCACCCTACACAAGTTTACACATATTCCCAAAGTAACTTACCAGAAACATGCCAAAGCATATACGGCGGTACCCTTCAGCCCCATTCAAACCTGAGCATTTTTCCCCCTATTCCTGAAGCGGGACAATGCTCAAGATGAAGAATCCTATTCTTCTCTATGGGCCCGTTCACACCTGAGCATTGTGTCGCTTGTTGAGCTTCTTTGGGGCAGAATTGCAAGTTTTTGGACCCAGAGACGTTAATGTGAACACGTACCAAAGGGAAAAAAAAAAGTGTTTGTTAAAAAGTGCAATTCTGCTCCTGTACAATTTTTTTTTTTTTTTTAATATATACACAAAAAAAAAAAAAAAAAAAAGTTATGTGTATAAAAAAAAAAAAAAAAAAGCAACAGAATGAATATATATATATATATATATATATATATATATATATATATATATATATATATATATATATATATAGATAGAAATAAAATTACCTAGCCAAGCTCAAGCATAAATGGGGACTCACTCAAACTGAGCAATCTACAGTTACAAAATTGCAATAATAAAAAAATAAAAAAATTAATTGCCCCGTTACTTGTCAACTTTACACATTTATTTTAAAAAAAGAATAATCAGTCTGAAAAAATAAAACAAAAAACGGAAAGGGTTAAGAGGAAAGGCAAGAAAAAAACAAAGCAGAGTGTGCAGAAGGACTTCTGATCGCTGTAACAAAAAAAAAAACAAAATAGTAGTAAGAAGTATATGTAGGAGCAGAGAGCACCCGCCGGGCCGTCAGATCACACGCCGGTCAGTCCCCAAGTCTTTGTGCGATCTGCAGAGTCACCAGAAGTCAGTGTGAAGACGGCGGATGGGTCTGTGCGCCGCCGTCTAGGTGTCCCGCTATGGGAGGGGGCAGGTTATGGCTCTGAAGTGACAATCACAGGAGAATTCATAAAAAGAAGTTCATATTGGTTGAAATGCTTTAGCCCTGGTGCTCAGAGTCCGGGGGGGGGGGGGGAGGGGTTGGATCAGTGCCCCATAGAGTCAGCCACCACCTGCTGCCCCCTCCGCAGCCGCCGGTTCTCCTCTTTGAGCTTCTCCAGCTCCATCTCCAGTTCGTGGAGCCTGGGGGGGTCGGCCTGCTGTGACCTCAGGCGGTTGTTCTCCTCCTCCATGCGGCTCATGCACTTCTCCAGCTCCATGTACTCCCGGATCAGCTCCTGCTTGCTCATGTCCTGCAGGCTCTCCACATGGTACTTCTCGTAGGTCTCGGAAAAGTCCTTCTGCAGGAAGTTGGTGCCGTCGTCGCTGGCCATGCCGTCGCTGCCCGTGCCGTCCTCCTCCTCGTCCTCCTCCGTGCTGTCCATGTGGAGGGGCGGCAGGGCGGCGGGGGCCCGTTTGGGCGGCGGGCACAGGTCGGGCTCCTCCAGGCCGTGGTCCTCCATCAGGAACTGGGTGGTGTTGTAAGGGGCCACCGGTTGGCCCTTGGCGAACATCTCGGCCCGCATCTTGGACGCCCGCTGCGACTCCCTCTCCTCCAGGCGCTTCTTCTCCTCCCAGGTCAGCTTGTTATAGGGCTTCCAGGACCTCTTCTTCTTGGAGGGCAGCCGGCGGTGCCTCTTCCTGCCCAGCTCCCTCCAGGGCCCCTCCGGCTCATGGCTGTCGCCCACCCGGCTGTCGTCGTCCTCCTCCGGCTCGAGGAAGGACGGGGAGGAGGGGTGGGTACTCCTCCTCGGGCACTCCCCTCTCTCCTCCTCCGGGGGCCACCCACTCCCTTCTTGGCTGCCCAGCAGGGTTTCCCCACCTGCCAAACTTTGGCAGGGCAAGCTTGGCTCCTGGACTCCCACTTCAGCCATGGCAGTGCGCCCCCCTCTTGCTTGGAAATGGAACAGTCTCTCTCAAGCCTCGCAGGTGCACCCGGAGCAGACCACTTTAAAGTCACAGGGGTGGATGGGGGTGGGGGGGTGTGTGTGTGTGGGGAGATGTCACTTGGCTTGCAGCGTGTCAGTGTGGACTGAGGTAGCGAGCTCTCCCCTCTCTCTCTCTCTTCACAGCTGCTTCTGCACTGCCCCCAGCTGGCGGCTTCCTGCCGCTGCACACGCACTCACACAACAGCCAAAGCCCCCGCCTCCTTCTTCCTCCTCCGCCTCCCTCCACCAAAGCTCTCTCCGCGACTCCTCAAACTTACACACTCGCCAACCAACCTCCAACTGCCTCTGCCCAGCCTGGGACGCCGCTTTTTATAGCGAACCCGGCCCCCTTCCACCGGCGCAGGCGCTCTCCGCCCCGCGCGGGGGGCCACTGGGAGTTGTAGTCCGCCCACCTTACTCTCAACAAGGCCATCAGCGCAGGTTTGGACTACCACTCCCACAAACCCTGAAACGTCACCGGCGCCGCGGCCAATGGACGCCAGGCGCTTCGGAGCGGCCTCCCCCGGCTTCCCATTGGCTGGAGGAGAAACAGGCTGTTGCTAAGGCAAAGCTGAGACGCTATTGGTGGGAGCGCACGTCCGTTTACGGCCTGAACACCAATGGGGAGGAAGTGGGCTGTACCACTCACACGCCCTAGGGGGTGCAACGTAATGTTTGTAAATTTACGGTCTTTTTCTTGAACGGGCTGTACGCTACATAAAGCGGACTAGTTCTGGCACGCTACGGTGCTGTGGAAGTATAAATAAGAAGCGCGGTTTATGTTCAGGCGTGTGGTCAGTATCATACACCCCTTCGTAGGACCGACCCAAACAGAGAGACACAAAGTAGTTCCCATTTATCTCTGCATATTCGTCCGCGCGTTACAGTTGGCGGCGGCTCGTTTCCCCAAAGTTCTTCTCCCTTAGAGAAAAACACCGTCCCTGCTATTAGGTAGGCTGAAAAAAACGCGCCTGACCCTCCTAGTAGCGGCGGGCGGAGGGATACACCTACACGGCTTCGCGCTTGTGAAACCGTGAATCACTCCGCGCGGGCGCTTGTAAACACAGGCCGAAAGAAGTGCCGCCTTAAAGCGGAAATGACTGAGCGCTCAGCTCAGGAGGGAGGGAGGGAGTGTGTGTATGTGTGTGTGTGTGTGTGTGTAGGCCGCACATGGCCAACCGACGTCACCGGAGCGTTTCATTACGTCCTTATAATGAATGTATCCGAGTCCAACATTCCTTCAGAACATAATAGGACTCTCAGGCTGGGTTCACACTTGTGCCATGCCAGACATCGCATGGGAATCGCATCAGAGCTGTGTGAACCATCTGCGAGGGACATGCGATCTGAAATCGCACCGCTTCCCTCATCACATGTGTGTAAACAGAGCCTCTATGGGAGATCGACAACAACTGGAGCAGCCGTGCCGTCCAATCAGCTTCATCACTTAAAGTGTCACTAAGGCCCCTTTCACACACCTGATTTTGATGCGATTTCAGGGAATGTCTGTAAAGTGGAGGCCTATGAACCTCAACTGCATCAAAGTCACACCAAAGTAGTACAGGGAGTGCGTTAATGTCGGTACGACTTGAAGTAACACAGATATGAATGAGAATCATTGAGAATCATGGGGAACGACTTGTCATGTGACTCTGATGTCAGAAGTCGCAGGAAAATTCGCACAAGTGTGAAAGGGGCCTAAACACCCACAACAGTACAATCAGTCTGTATATAAAGTATAGCATGCTTGTTATACTCACTGTGGAACCTAAGGGGTTAATCCTCCGCATTGTGTACAAAGGCTGCTTTATCCTGTCTTCTCTGATCCTCCCCTTCTTCCACAGTCCCTGATCCTGTCTTCTCTAATCCTCCCCTTCTTCCACAGTCCCTGATCCTGTCTTCTCTGATCCTCCCCTTCTTCCACTGTCCCTGATCCTGTCTTCTCTAATCCTCCCCTTCTTCCACAGTCCCTGATCCTGTCTTCTCTGATCCTCCCCTTCTTCCACAGTCCCTGATCCTGTCTTCTCTAATCCTCCTCTTCTTCCACAATCCCTAATCCTGTCTTCTCTGATCCTCCCCTTCTTCCACAGTCCCTGATCCTGTCTTCTCTGATCCTCCCCTTCTTCCACAGTCCCTGATCCGGTCTTCTCTGATCCTCCCCTTCTTCCACAGTCCCTGATCCTGTCTTCTCTAATCCTCCCCTTCTTCCACAGTCCCTAATCCTGTCTTCTCTAATCCTCCCCTTCTTCCACAGTCCCTGATCCTGTCTTCTCTGATCCTCCCCTTCTTCCAATGTCCCTGATCCTGTCTTCTCTCATCCTCCCCTTCTTCCACAGTCCCTGATCCTGTCTTCTCTAATCCTCCCCTTCTTCCACAGTCCCTGATCCGGTCTTCTCTGATCCTCCCCTTCTTCCACAATCCCTAATCTTCTCTAATCCTCCCCTTCTTCCAATGTCCCTGATCCTGTCTTCTCTAATCCTCCCCTTCTTCCAATGTCCCTGATCCTGTCTTCTCTAATCCTCCCCTTCTTCCAATGTCCCTGATCCTGTCTTCTCTAATCCTCCCCTTCTTCCAATGTCCCTGATCCTGTCTTCTCTAATCCTCCCCTTCTTCCAGAGTCCCTGATCCTGTCTTCTCTAATCCTCCCCTTCTTCCAATGTCCCTGATCCTGTCTTCTCTAATCCTCCCCTTCTTCCAATGTCCCTGATCCTGTCTTCTCTGATCCTCCCCTTCTTCCACAGTCCCTGATCCTGTCTTCTCTGATCCTCCCCTTCTTCCACAGACCCTGATCCTGTCTTCTTTGATCTTCCTCTTCTTCCACAGTCCCTGATCCTGTCTTCTCTAATCCTCCCCTTCTTCCAATGTCCCTGATCCTGTCTTCTCTGATCCTCCCCTTCTTCCAATGTCCCTGATCCTGTCTTCTCTAATCCTCCCCTTCTTCCACAGTCCCTGATCCTGTCTTCTCTGATCCTCCCCTTCTTCCACAGACCCTGATCCTGTCTTCTTTGATCTTCCTCTTCTTCCACAGTCCCTGATCCTCCCCTTCTTCCACAGTCCCTGATCCTGTCTTCTCTGATCCTCCCCTTCTTCCACAGTCCCTAATCCTGTCTTCTCTGATCCTCCCCTTCTTCCATAGTTCCTAATCCTAATTCTTCTCCCATCCTCTGGAATTCCCTGCCCCAGTATGTCAGATCAGCCCCTACCCTGTCCATCTTTAGGAGATCCCAGAAAACTCATTTATTCAGGGAAGCCTATCCCACACCCACCTAACTGTCCCTGAGCCACCCCCATCAAATCATTCTTTGCAGCTATTACCTTTTGTACCACCACCCCCTCCCTTTAGAATGTAAGCTCTACGAGCAGGACCCTCCTGTACCTTTTGTATTGAACTGTACTGTAATTGTGTTGTCCCCCTTATACATTGTAAAGCGCTGAGTAAACTGTTGGCGCTATATAAATCTCGTATAATAATAATAATCCTGTCTTCTCTTATCCTCCCCTTCTTCCACACTCCCTGATCCTGTCTTCTCTGATCCTCCCCTTCTTCCACTGTCCTTAATCCTGTCTTCTTTGATCCTCCCCTTCTTCCACAGTCCCTGATTCTGTCTTCCCGGATCCTCCCCTTCTAACACAGTCCATTGTCCTGTCTTCTCTGATCCTCCCCTTCTTCCATTGTCCCCAATCCATCTGCTGATAGAACAGAGCCTTGAAGGCACTCTGCATGTGCTCAGTTTGGTGCGAGAGGCTAAAGAGTTTTTTCTTTTCTTGGGAGGGTGCATGTGATCAGCACAGGGCAAATCAGCACTGTCCAGACAGAAAGTCAGGGGTCCTGCAGCCTCATAGGACAGTCAGAGGAGAATGAAAACTCCTCCTACAAGCTTTAACCAGACACTGATAGAAGTCACAATACTGCTGTTGAGACAAGGTGTTTAGCAGTTTATATTTACTAACATAATTGTATTTCCATGTTCTGTGTACTGTGGGAGACCAGATATAGTGAATCTCCTGGGTTTAGTAACACTTTAAGCTTTGATGGTGAAAGCTAGAAGCTGATTGGTTGTCATGCCTAGCTGCTCCAGTCTGTAAATTCCCTTTTTAGTGTCAAACTGCCAAATACATTCCTAACGTATCAAAACAAAAAGCCTGCATGCATTAGAGAAGGACTTTCACTGTGGAAACAGTGGTATCTCTGCAGAGGTCCGACAACCCCCTCCCACTTTATGAGTCAGACCTATAGCTCTGCAATCAGCAGCAAAACTCGTGCTAGCTGCTGATTGGAGGGCTCTAGTGCAGCACAGGGTGTGACTGTGTGTTGGGGGGGAATTGTTGGACCTCTGCAGAGAGACCACTGCTTCAGGCCTTTTCTACAGCATGCTGACAGGGGGCAGGCTTTTCTACTTGCACTGTGTCCTTTAGGGGCTTTTCATTATGGGATTTATGAACTGATCCCCTGCTAAGTCGGGATGAATCCTGTGCCTGTTCAGTTATCCTGGCATTATGATAGTGGACCTTTCTAGGACCCGCCTTCAATCCACGGGCTAAGCTGCCCCACACTTCCGAGTGCTCAGCGATGGGAGAATCGCATCCCCCAGCTACCTGCAGCCTCCTCCTGACACATTTTCCAGGAGTTTCAGGGTAATTAGTGCACGGTTCAAAGAAAATTAAGTTGGGGGGGTCCCTTTAAGCAACCCAAATCCCCCCCCCCCCCCCCCAAAAAAAACAAACACAAACTTGCAAAAACATATTCTTTTATTAAAAATGCATGCAATGAACAGACTAATCCTTTTTGTCTGCGTGTCCTGGAGGAGATTTATCATCACTTCCTGTCCGGACAGGAAGCAGGGGGAGATCTCCCCAGTAGAGACAGGCAGCAATAAAAAACAGACAGAGGCTCTAATCTTTCGCTGCTCCAAACAAAGTACGTTTTGGCCTCCAAAGTGGAACTCCTGCAAACTGCTAATTGCATGACTCAATGACATATTTGCAGTTCTGGTCAGCCAGTCATCGTCATACTTGCCTGTAAAATCCTTTTCTTGGAGTACATCATGGGACACAGTCAGGCTAATACTCATTACCTACTGGGATGACCCAGAGCAATAGCCTTGAGGGGAAGGAGACACCCTGGCAAACAATGGCCATCAGAACTTATACGGCATCCCGCCGTACACTGCGGCCGAAATACGAATCCTCGGCTGCTCGAACATCCACTTGATAAAATTTTGTGAACGTATGCACTGAAGACCAGGTAGCAGCCTTACAAATCTGAGCCACAGATACCCGATGGTGAAAAGCCCAGGAGGTTCCTACACCCCCTGGTAGAACGAGCTCTCACCCTAAAGGGAGGAGCCTTACGTTTCAGACCATAGGCCTGCATGACCAATTGACGGACCCAATTGGCAATTGAAGCTTTGGAAGCTGCCTGCCCCTTCTTGGGTATGGTTTCCACCTCATCCCTTTAAATCCAAACACATATTAAAGCGGAAGTAAACCCACCCATAAAACAGTTTCATTTCCGGCACGTGCCAGAAATTTAACACTCCCATTGGTTGTGCTCTCAACCGAACTGTGAAACCATCCAATGGCTGGTGTCTAAACTGATCACATGTGCAGCATCATGGCAGTTGTAGATTAAACAGAGGCAAAGATGGCAGCCTCCTTGGCTGAAAGCGATCGGGGGGGTTTACTTACACTTTAATTACACAGGTTCTGAGGCTGATTAAGGTGGTAATTACACTCACTTGGTGCCTTATCTGCATTTAATTAGTCTCAGAACCCATGTAATTCAAAGGTGTTCGGGTTTAAAGGGATGAAGTGGCAACTCTATTCTTGGGTCCTTTTGGAAAAAAAAAAAGGAGTCTGATCCTCGGATCTCTGCAGATCTAGACAAATAAACCTTGACTGCTCGGACAACGTCCAAAGAATGCAGTCATCTCTCTTCCACCGAATGAGGCTGAGAGAAAAAAGAAGGCAAAATAATGTCCTGATTTAAATGAAAGGCTGACACCGCTTTTGGCAAAAAGGATGGAACAGATCGTAACACGACCCCGTCTTGGTGGAGGATCAACTACTACGGTTTCCTGCATGAAAAGGCGCCAACTCCGATACCCTTCTAGCCAAGGTGATGGCCATCAGGAAGGCTAGCTTGCGTGACAGCAAGTCTACTGGAATTTCCTTGATAGGTTCAAACTGTTGTTTCTGTAACACAGAGGGCACCAAGTTCAAGTCCCAAGGACACAGAGGTGACCTAATGGGGGGAAGCAAACGAGTTTCCCCCTGTATAAAGGTTCTGACCAGTGAATAGAAGGCTAAAGGCCTTTGGAAGAATACTGATAGGGCCGAAACTTGATCTCCGATTGTACTCAAAGCCGGTTTAATTTCCACAACTGACTGTAGAAATGAGAGAATTCTCCCAATCACATATTTCCGAGGATGCCATTTTTTGGCTTCACACCAAGCAATATAAGTCTTCCAGACCTTATGATAGAGCTTCCTAGTGATAGCTTTTCTAGAATTCACTAGGGTAGACACCACTGGTCTCGAGATGCCACGGTCCTTTAACACCCTTGGCTTCAATAGCCATGCCGTCAAATTTAGAGACTGTAAATTGGGGTGGAGTTATGGTTGCCACCTCATCCCTTTAAACCCGAACACATATTAATTACACAGGTTTTGTGGCTGATTAAGGTGGTAATTAAACTCACTTGGTGCCTTATCTGCATTTAATTAGCCTCAGAACCTGTGTAATTCAGAGGTGTTCGGGTTTAAAGGGATGAGGTGGCAACTCTAGGTGAAGTATAGGACCTTGAGACAGTAGATCGGGGCGACGTGGAAGCATCCATGGCCCATATATTGTCAGTCTCACAATCTCCAGGAACCAGGGCCTTCTGGACCAGGCTGGTGCCACCAGAATGACTGGAACTCCCTCTTTCCGAATCCTGCGCAACAAATGTGGAAGGGGAGTGCCCTGTGTGCAAGGGGTCCTAAAATCATTAGATGCACTTACTGTAGAGGCATTTAGAAATGTCCTATAAAAACACATTAACACATGTATATCATTGCCTGTGTGAATGGGGTCTACTTGACTAAGTTAAAGTGGAGTTCCACCCACTTTTACAACTCTTCAGCATCGCTCACTAAACTGTGCACTGTAAACGAATTGGATATTTTTTTCTTTTTTTTCTCAGCACTTACTGTATATCTGCTGTATTCATTTTTCACTTCCTCCTCCCTGGCCGCGGCCCATCGCATCATTTCCTGTTTGCAATGCCTTCTGGGAAGGGGCGACAACTTCCTCTGACACTGCCGTTGCTATGGAAACCTGACCTGAAACCTGTTACACTGCTTGTGCTGCACTGAGCATGTGCGAGATCTGCAAGGATGAGATCCAGGAAGAAATACAGTCTGGCTTCAGATGCCCACACTTAAGATGGCCACGGCCTGCTGTAAGTTTATAAAATAACAAACTACTGCTATAAACTAACAAAACAGACCTTAGTTTACAGACTAACTTTACTAGAATACATTAAGCTTGTGTATTATAGGGGTATTTTTATTTAAAAAGTATAATTTCGGCCGGAACACCACTTTAAATTGAATGAATTGATAGGTCCTCATTTTACAAAACAAGGATTTTACAATCTGATTGTACAGTTTATGGATGGCTTTACATGCAGGGAAGTTTTTGTTCTAAAAGGACGTACATGCATTCCCTAGATCAACACGACAGAGGCAGGGTGGGGGGGGGGTCCCTATATACTGCACCCCCTGGTGGCTGGCAAGGTGTGACCTTCCTCGAACGCTCTGCAATGAAGCTAATGGGGACATTACCAGATGGGAAGATGACTCCGCTAGAAATAAGTAGAAGATTGCCTGCGGATCACCCATCGTTTTATTACTGGGCTGGAAGAAAATGGACAAGATTTCCTTCCAAAAAGGACACCTGGGATTACCCGGATGGGGGGGAACTGGATGGCCAATTTGCACAAAGCTCATGAATAACAGCCAGAGGACATAACTGCTGGAAACACCCATAGAAAACAAGAATGTAAATCTGTCACCAACGGGAATGTGACAGTTAGACGCCGGCCAGTAGGTGCAACCTGACCGCCAAAGCTGACTGTTAGCTATACCCACTATGGAAATCCATTGATGCTGATAAGAAGGAAATTCTCTCCATTATCAAGAATGGGCTTTACAGAAAACACAGGCAGACTATCAGAAGGTTATGTTATCACCAGAACATCATCCAATGGAGACATTTGTTTTGTGACAACAAAAGCAGACGAGTCGAAAATCAAATGGAACTTCTTGTCGATCGTCAGGTCGTTCAGCTTTCACATCAATAGTGTGCCAGCTGCGACACATGAATTTTGTGCCGCAATCGAAAGTGCCTAATCCAACATGCTGGATTTTTTTTTTTTCGAAAAACCTAAACAAAACTGATGGCATAATCATCTTTCGCCATTTGCATTTTTCGATTGGCAGAATCGTTTTTGTTCGGTTTTTGACTAGACACGCGCGGTCGAAATGCGGACAAATTTTTCGTTATTCGGATGTATACAAATTTCAGAATTACAATAATAATGAACTTAAACGAATCCGAAATAACGATTGACATTTCGGACGCAATTCGAATTTTATTCAAATCGTTTTCAAATTCAATTTCAAATTTCCTATTAAAATAAAGGGAATAGAATAGAAAAAAATAGAATAGAAAAATTGAATAGAAAAGGAATAGAATAGAAAAAATTGAATAGAAAAAAATAGAATAGAAAAATTGAATAGAAAAGGAATAGAATAGAAAAAATTGAATAGAAAAGGAATATAATAGAAAAAAATGAATAGAAAAAGGAATAGCATTGAACAAAACGAATAGAAGAATATAAAAATAGAAAAAAATTAATAGAAGACTAGAAAAATAGAATAGAAAAATAGAATAGAAAATAAAGGAATAGAATAGAAAATAAAATAAAAGAAAGGAATAGAATAAAATAGAAAAAGTAGAATAGAAAAGAACAGAAAAAGTAGAATAGAAAATAAAGGATTAGAAAATAAAAGAATAGAATAGAAAAGAATAGAGTAAAACAGAACAAAAAAAAGATTACTCCCATTCAGGAAGAGGATTATTCTGAAAAGCATGGATGGAGGAATCTCCCCAGCCGGCTATTGCATTCTGACAGCCAGTACTCCCGGCTGTCTGAATACCTGAATGGTGAGTGAATCTGATTGCACACAGTCAGTGTTCTGCTCACAATTTTCCACCTGCTGTTGAGTTGGGTGGTGCCATAGTGTCAGGTACTCACCAAGGCCGGAATGCTGAGAGCGGCTCCCCTAGCAACTAGGTGCGAGATACCCCTGAAGGTGGTACAGAGGGAATCAGGCACGGAGAGGCACGGGTTGCCAGCAGGTGTGCAGGTCACCAAGGTTTCACTAGACGTGTAGAACCCGTGTAGCATGGACTGGTTGCTAAGCTGGAGAGAAGACTGGCAGGGACTCCAACACTTGACCTGGAACCAGGAACAGAGCTGAGGAGAAGCACAGGGTTAAGCAGAACAAGTCCGTTAAGCAGGCCGAGGGTCAAACACTGGGAAGCGTGGTAGCAAGCACAGGTTGAGGCAAGGCAAGTCCGTTGAGCAGGCAGAGGGTCAAACACCAGGTAATCGTAGTACAGGTTTAAGCAAGACAAGTCCGTTTAGCAGGCCAAGGGTCAAAACACTGGAGAGAGGATCAGTAGAAGAGTCGTAATCAAGCCGGGGGTCAAACACTGGAGAGAAGATAAGCAGAGAAGTCCTTAATCAAGCCGAGGGTCAAACACTGGAGAGAGGATAAGCAAAGTAGTCAAACGGTCCGGGTCACAACAGGCAGGAACAGGTATGCAGAGGATAAACGGGAACACTGGAAGCTGAGAAGACAAACCAGCAATGAGCACAAGGCATAGCTGCCTTTATATAGGCCCGCCAAGGGGACGTCCCGCTGTACGTGCATGCGTTCGTGTGCCCACGTGTGCTAACCCGTTCGGATCACGCGCTCGTACCCGCCGATCGTGTGCCCGTACGCGCTGATGTGGGGCTCTACCGCGCAGGCGCACCGGGACGCGCCGATACTGACAGGCTCTGACTGTGTTAACCCTCTGACAGTGCCCCCTCCCAAGGGGCAGCCTCCGGATGCCCAATCTGGGCAAGATTCCAGGTTGTCTTCTGTGGAAATTACGTACTAAACGAGGGGCGTGTAAATTGCTGGATGGTTCCCAGGAGTTATCTTCTGGAGGGTATCCTTTCCATTTAACAAGATATTGGATCTGTCCCCCCCTTTTTCTACAGTCCATTATTGCCTCCACTTCATATTCCATTTCACCTTCAATTTCAATTGGAGGAGGTGGTGGTTCCTGTCTTCCAGAAAAAGGGCTAGGGACCACTGGCTTCAATAAAGATGCATGGAATACTGGATGTATCTTGTATGTGACCGGAAGGGCTAATTCGAAAGCCACGGGGTTCACCACTCTCTTAAGTTCAAAAGGGCCAATGAACCTTGGACCTAACTTGCGGGATGGACAGGGCAGTCTAAGATTAATAGCAGATAGCCATACCTTGTCCCCAATCTTGAAATTTGGGTTTGGTCTTCTCCCTCTATTATAGTACTTCTCGTAACTGTCTTGAGCCTTTTTCATGGTTTCCTGGATCTGTAAAAAATTGGTTTGGATAAAGTTAATCCGGTCTTGTACTGCAGGGGTTGACACTTCAGGAAAAGAATCTGGCAAGAAGGAGGGATGGAAGCCGTAATTAGCCCAAAAAGGTGTTTGGTTGATGGCGGAATGAGTGGAATTGTTGTAAGCAAATTCCGCACACGGAAGGAGGGTGGACCAGTTATCTTGGGAACCAGAGCAGAAACAACGTAGATATTGTTCCAGAGTTTGATTTGTTCTTTCTGTTTGACCGTTGCATTGCGGATGGTATGCTGAGGAGAGCGAGGTCTTTATTTCAAGGGATCTGCAGAGGTCCTTCCAAAATTTTGAGGTAAATTGGATACCTCTGTCTGATACGATGTTGTGGGGAACACCATGAAGCCTCACGATTTCTTTGATAAAAATGTTTGCTGTAGCCAGAGCAGAAGGGGTGCCCATCATGGGCAGGAAGTGTGCCATCTTAGAGAGGCGGTCAACCACCACTAAGATGGTAGTGAATTTTTCAGAGGGGGGAAGTTCTACAATGAAGTCCATAGAGACCTCCTTCAATGGACGTTCAGGGACAGGCAAAGGTCTCAGGAGCCCCCAAGCCTTAGTGTTCGACCCTTTGTTACGTTGACACGTAATACAGGATTGGACATAGTTTTTACAGTCCTGACTCCAACCCGGCCACCAGTAGGAGCGATGAACTAATTCTGAGGTTTTCCGGATTCCAAAGTGCCCTGCCAACTTATGATCATGGAAGTTCTGTAATACTTGCAGTCTTACTGGAGAAGGAACAAATATTTTATTTTGGGCCCACAGTAAGCCATCCCTCTTCCTTAATGAGGGTACTTCAGGTTCTGTGCATTGGCTGGATGCCTCTTTAATGGCAGTCTTGAGATCAGGCTGGATAAGAAGAAAGTTATGTGGGGATAAGATAGTTCCAGGCTCAGTTGCTTCATTGACTTCTGGAAACATTCGGGAGAGTGCATCCGCTTTTCCGTTCTTGGAACCCGGTCGGTAGGAGATGTGAAAATTAAATCTGGAGAAAAATAATGCCCATCGGGCTTGTCGGGGTCGGAGTCGCTTGGCCGTTCGGAGATATTCCAGATTCCGATGATCGGTAAAGATCATTATGGGTTGGGACGCACCCTCCAGCAAGTACCTCCACTCCTCCAGAGCGAATTTTATAGCTAGTAGTTCTCGGTCACCGACGTCATAGTTCCTTTCAGGTGGGCTTAATTTGTGAGAAGCAAATGCAACTGGATGAAGAAGGGCCTTTGGACCGCTCCGTTGGGACAGGATTGCACCTGTCGCTGATTCGGAGGCATCTACTTCTAGTACATATGATAAGGCTGGATCTGGGTGTTGTAGAATAGGAGCCGATGTGAAAAAATATTTCAATTTATTAAAGGCTTCCTGTGCTTCTTGGGGCCATTGAAACTTAGCTTGCTGGCGGGTGAGTCGAGTAATGGGAGAAATGATTGAAGAGAATCCTCTAATGAACCTGCGGTAAAAATTGTCAAAGCCAACAAACCGCTGGATTCCCTTTTTATCTGAAGGAGCTGGCCACTCCTGGATGGTTCTAACCTTTTGTGGGTCCATTGCAACCCCTTCTGTGGAGATGATGAACCCAAGGAACTGGATGGTGGTCTTTTCAAATTCACATTTCTCCCCTTTTAAGAATAGGCCATGTTTCCTGAGAACCGAGAGTACCTTCTTTACATGGGTGCGATGTACTTCTAGTGAGGTGGAGAAAATCAAAATATCATCCAGATATACAATCACAAAGTTATCAAGGTACTCACGGAAAATGTCGTTGACTAAGTGTTGGAACGTGGCCGGGCGTTGCAGAGTCCGAAAGGCATCACAAGATATTCAAAGTGCCCAAACCTGGATCTAAAGGCTGTTTTCCACTCATCCCTGGCACGTATCCGAACGAGATTGTATGCTCCCCGTAGGTCTAGTTTGGTAAACACTTGGGCAGTTCTGAAGCGCTGGAATAGTTCAGAGATGAGAGGCAACGGGTATCTATTCTTCACAGTGATCTTATTAAGTTCTCTATAGTCCACACAGGGCCTTAAAGATCCATCCTTCTTTTCGACAAAGAAGATACCCGCCCCAGCTGGAGAAGAGGAAGGGCGGATGAACTTCTTCTCCAGGTTTTCGTCAATATCCGAACGAAGCGCTTCTAACTCAGTCTCAGATAGTGGAAATATGCGACCAAAGGGAATCTCGGATCCAGGTAAAAGGTCAATGGGACAATCATAGGAGCGATGAGGTGGTAAGCTGTCGGCCTTTTTTTTATCAAAAATATCCAGAAATTCATGGTATACTGCAGGGACATGCTGAAGATTATCTGGTATTGACTGAAGGGTCAAACAAGAGGCCGGTGTGCTGGTGGTAGGCACGAAACAATGTTGAGAGCAGTACATAGATGAGAAGAGGATTTCTTTCTTGGACCAACTGATTTGAGGGTCATGAACTTGTAACCAGGGGAAACCCAGGATAACAGGGAACATAGGTGAACTGATGATGTTAAAGCAAAGGAATTCTTGGTGGCCAGAGTCTGTGGAGGTGAGAATAGGTTTGGTTTCTTGAGTAACAAGTCCCGAACATGGTAGGGATCCGTCGGCTAGGTGTATCTGCAGAGGTTGCTTCTTATCTTGGAGGGGGATATGCAGGGCGTGAGCCAGAGATGCATCCAGGAAACAACTGCATGCTCCGGAGTCAATGATGGCCAGCAGCCGAGCCTCCTCTTCCGCCACCTGTAATGAGACCGGAAGGACAAAGTGAGATTGGGTAGAGCCGGTAACTTGAAAGTTCACAGTGTACTGTCGCTGGCACTTACTGGGTCTCACGGGGCAGTTGCGTAAGAAATGACCGGCCTCCCCACAATAAAGGCAAAGGTTGGCTTGGCGCCGGCGGAGTCTTTCATCAGGGGTGAGTGGAGAACGTACCAATCCCAACTGCATAGGTTCGTGGTCCGAGGAAGAGGAAGGTACGGCAGAAGGTGCTGGAACAGGAGGAATGCGAGGTAACATCCAGGTGGGTCGTGAGGACTGGAAGCGTTCAGAGCGGCGTTCACGCAGGCGTCTGTCAAGCTTAATTGCTGGTTGTATTAATTCTTCCAGGGAAGAAGGAGTATCCATCCCAGCTAATTCATCTTTTAAATTTTCTGATAGACCTTGGCGAAACTGGTACTTTAAAGCGGCCTCATTCCAGTTGGTGTCCCCAGACCATTTCCGGAATTCAACGGTGTAGTCTTCCACTGGTCTCTTTCCCTGGGTCAGGGTGTGTAAGATGGATTCAGCTGTGGCAGTGCGTTGTGGGTCGTCATACAGCTGTGCCATAGCGTTGAAAAAGGTTTCTACCGTATCCAACAGGGGGCTTTTCTGTTCTAAAAGGTTATGGGCCCAAGCTTGGGGTTCTTCTGACAAAAGCGAAATGACAAACCCCACCTTTACAGCTTTAGAATGAAAAGTCCTGGGTTGAAGGGCCTCGAGGGGAGAGCCGGCTCTGTCGGCCTCTGACATGGCTGGTTTGTACTGTCAGGTACTCACCAAGGCCGGAATGCTGAGAGCGGCTCCCCTAGCAACTAGGTGCGAGATACCCCTGAAGGTGGTACAGAGGGAATCAGGCACAGAGAGGCACCGGTTGCCAGCAGGTGTGCAGGTCACCAAGGTTTCACTAGACGTGTAGAACCCGTGTAGCATGGACTGGTTGCTAAGCTGGAGAGAAGACTGGCAGGGACTCCAACACTTGACCTGGAACCAGGAACAGAGCTGAGGAGAAGCACAGGGTTAAGCAGAACAAGTCCGTTAAGCAGGCCGAGGGTCAAACACTGGGAAGCGTGGTAGCAAGCACAGGTTGAGGCAAGGCAAGTCCGTTGAGCAGGCAGAGGGTCAAACACCAGGTAATCGTAGTACAGGTTTAAGCAAGACAAGTCCGTTTAGCAGGCCAAGGGTCAAAACACTGGAGAGAGGATCAGTAGAAGAGTCGTAATCAAGCCGGGGGTCAAACACCGGAGAGAAGATAAGCAGAGAAGTCCTTAATCAAGCCGAGGGTCAAACACTGGAGAGAGGATAAGCAAAGTAGTCAAACGGTCTGGGTCACAACAGGCAGGAACAGGTATGCAGAGGATAAACAGGAACACTGGAAGCTGAGAAGACAAACCAGCAATGAGCACAAGGCATAGCTGCCTTTATATAGGCCCGCCAAGGGGACGTCCCGCTGTACGTGCATGCGTTCGTGTGCCCACGTGTGCTAACCCGTTCAGATCACGCGCTCGTACCCGCCGATCGTGTGCCCGTACGTGCTGATGTGGGGCTCTACCGCGCAGGCGCACCGGGACGCGCCGATACTGACAGGCTCTGACTGTGTTAACCCTCTGACACATAGGGACGCTGCAAATGTAAAAGATTCAGTAGGAATCGGCCAACATTCAAGATGTGTATGGCAGGCTGAAAGTGAACCTTCACAATTTCTCAAGAAAAGTTTTTTCTTAATTTTTGCTGGTCACCCTGCCCCCTTCGCATCCTCCACTTCCTAGGCTGCCATTCTCACCTAGGTGGGAATGATGTACAAAAGGGGTCTTCAAACCTTCTAAGCAAAGGGTCAGTTTACAGTCCTTCAGGCTTTAGGGGGGCCGGACTGTGGCCAGTGGGACTAGAAAATCCCCCGGCGTCAGTGCCCCATTATTGGTTTCAAAGGGAGAAATAGTGCCCCATTGTTGAGATCAATAAGAATAGTGCCCCATTGATGGTGTCAGTAGGGGGGAATGGTGCTCCATTGGTATCAGTTGGTGGAATAGTGCCCCAAGGGCCAGATAAAAGGTAGGAAAAGGGCTACATCTGGCCCCCGGCCAGAGGTCACTAGAAGCTTCCCCACGCCCAGTGCCGCATCATCAGGGGACCAGCTCTAAGAACCCAGAAGAGACAGCCGGCTCCCAATGACATAAGGGAAGAAGATGGTGATGTGGGACCCAACGTTCAGCAGTGGGGTGGTAGATCAAAACAGAACGACTATGGGTTTGTTGGGTGTGTGTTTTTTCTGTGTTCTGCACAATAAAAAAGGGTAGGAGGGGATGATAAACACGTACACACTTAGGGCCAAATTTACACTAATGCGGTGACAGACGTTCTACCATGCTGTACTTTATCTCAGCCCGAATCGCACTGCAATGTTGGCGAGCACAGCTCATCGCACCGCCTGACATTGCAGTGAATAAAGTGTACATTTTTTACACTTCAAATAAAGTTAGTACAAAAAAACAAAAACAAAGGAGGGGCAGTGGGGTGCTATGAATCATGCATCACAATGCCCCCTAGCACAGTGGCGAATCGCTCTGGCTGCTCTGCGTTTTCATTGGAGCAGTGCGAATTGGCCCTAAATCGAAGGGTTACGTCCCTCTTTAAGAGGTTGTTCACACTTGCTCGAAATACTGACGCTTATCAAATGCGCCTATACGGTTAATAAGTGTTTAACGAGATTTAAAAACACTCCCCCAAACGCCCTTTGCGCATTTGCAGAGCGGTTTATATGCGTTTGACACCTTCAAACTGCACTGTATTTCACTATATAAGCTGAGTTTACTGTTAAAAATAAGTGTGAAATGCAAGACTCCGGTGGGTGTAACAAGATGTCCGCTTGCCGCCTTCTCACTGTATCCTTACTGTGGACGAGTGCGGGGTGTAGCAATATGGCGGCAACGGAACGTCACTTCCGTTACAAAATCTGACGGGTCGCCTAATCTGACGAAACACGTGTGTGAACTAGTTCTCAGACAGGATTTCCTTTAGGGAGCTTTTCTTCTCACTTCCTGTTGAGGCTCCAAGACAAGAAGTGAAGGAAAATCTCCCCAATGGAACCTGCGCAGCAAATAATTGATGGGGAAAAAAAAAAGTTTTAGCTTCAGGTATATTTTGTACCAACCTTGTACAGTAACCTGGGGGATTGCTTATAAGTGAAGGTGAGTCAGAAAACAAGATTCTCTTTCCTTTTATTATATTTATTATTCCTTTTATTTTCCTTTTTATTTTATTCCTTTTTATACCTGCCTAATAAAAGGAGCATAAACACAATGATAACGTGCAAAGTTCTGTCATCCATAACAGCCATATTTCTGGAAGTGAAATATGCATTCTAATTGGTTGTTGTATTTCACACCATCGTATTGGATAAAGTTAATTTGTTCCCTTTAAATAATTTAAATTACACTCCTCCTGGTTCACCCAGCATAAAAATGTAAAAGATCAGTAGTGTCATTTAATAAATCGGGTTACAATATGGAACCCAACATCTGACTTTAAAAAAAAAAAAAAAAACACATAAAAAGAAAAAAAAAACAAAAAACACACAGATACCCAATAATTCATTTCCACCAATCAGAAGTCAGCGTTTATACAGTTCCAACTTGGTGGTTTCTTTACATCAGGCCAGTTTAAGCAGAATTGATTCAAATGCAGCAATTACAAAGACCACTAAGGCCGATTGGCGCCATACATTGCCCAGATCAGTGGATTTTTGCGGTGGGTGTGGCCAAAGTGTTTCTGGACAGATGTACAGGAAGCTTGTAGAAATTAATGACGGGGTGACGCTGTCCACCTATAACGACACAAGAGCAATACCTGTGATAAGGGAATAGGATGGATGTGCGCTCCTGGAGGAAGGCAGTTCACTTTCAGGGGTGCACATCCGTTCTAAATACAGGTAATCTCTCCATGTGCGATTACATTGGACAACCATGGACAGTGTTGTGCTGCCATTGATCTGTACAGGCTTCCTGGCCGCGGGTGATCAGAAACACCTAACTATACCTACTACAGAAATACATTGATCTGGGCAGTGTACGGCCCTTACTGGCTATGTGCAAGAAGCCTAATATTCACATAATAAAGTTGTAAAAGAAAAAAAAAGTTAGTGTAATAATAAAACAAAAAATTAAAAATAAAATAAAATAAAATAAAATAAAAAAACATCCATGCACCCAAAAAAAAAAAAAAAAAAAAAAAAAGGAAAGAAAGAAAAGAACAAAGCACAGAAATAATCTTGCACTTTTCAATAATGTAAAATCCTGTGAGTATGGGACAGACTCAATGAACTTGGGCAGCTATGTGCACCCCCAAGACTCCTAACCTACAGCAACAGAAGACTTGATATAATCTGTGTGCCCGTACAAACAGGAAAAGCAGAACACTTACCTTTTACCCTGTTTCCCCGAAAATAAGACCTAGCGTGATTGTCGGTGATGGCTGCAATATAAGCCCTACCCCCCAAATAAGCCCTAGTTAAAGTCCTTGTAGGTCTTATTTTCAGGGTAGGGCTTATATTGCAGCCATCATTGACAATCACGCTAGGTCTTATTTTCGGGGGAAACAGGGTAGTAGTCAGTTCCTGGTCAGCACCATTGTTAGGATCTGGACACTTTCACACCAGGACTACACATTGACACCCCAGTGATTAGCGCCACCTGCTGTAGGGGTGGGCTCACCATGACTTGGATTCATAGATTTTTCCTACATCCACTCACACAACAGGTGTTCCCAATCATTGCTGGGACTGCACACAGGTGAAAGAGACACAGATTACAGCCCCAGCTTCCCTCTGGGGGTCACTGAAGGCAATCTAGTATGGGAACCCATGGAAGCTGCCATTTGCTGATGGCTCTGCCTGAAAATACTAGTTGCCTGACTGTAACCCTGGTAATGCAATACTTTGAGCTGGAACAGTCCAGAAGATGAGGACTTCTCGCCACTTCTGGGACTTGATAGAGCGCAGCACAATGCTGTGAACAGAAAGCTAGGCCAGTAAGAGGGAGGGGGCCCACCTGCACCTCCCACTGTGGTGCCTCATCTGTGTCTGTGTTGGCCAATGGCCTGCCATATGGAATTTTTTTTTTTTTCATCTGCTTTTTTTTGGGTCAGGGGTTTAGAATTTTTTTTTTTTTTTTTAAACCAGTGAGGCGTTTAACCCCTTTCTGCTGGCTCCTTCCGGCCCTTTAATGAGTTAGTTACACTGGATCATGTGGTCACGGTTATTGGGAACTCCTCTTACTGGCCCCTGATTGTAAACGCATTACTATTGATGACACGTGAGCGCTCTCCCAGTACAGAATGGCAGCACAACGTTCAGGTATACCGGGGTGATGATACATATACCCCGTTTCCCCGAAAATAAGACCTAGCGTGATGGTCGCAATATAAGCCCTACCCACCAAATAAGCCCTACCCTGTTTCCCCGAAAATAAGCCCTACCCTGAAAATATGACCTACAAGGACTTTAACCAGGGCTTATTTGGAGGGTAGGGCTTATATTGCAGCCCTCACCGACAATCACGCTAGGTCTTATTTTCGGGGAAACAGGGTAATGCATTCGGCTGGCAGCAACAGGTTATAGCTCTTTTCAGCTCCAGATCTTATGTGAGTGGTTACATGTCCCTTTAAATGGTCAGTTCACCTTTATAATAAGGAAGTAGTGGAAAAATCTCCCTAATGAGTCAGAGATGGCCAAAACCCCCCCCAAAAAAACTGAAAGTCTAACTCTAGCTGTGCTATCACTTTAAAATAGTTTTGTTTGGGCATCATTGAACCATTGGCCATTTTTTTTTTTTGCCATACAGCACTATGCTCCTTTAACTGACAATTGCGCGGTCATGCAACGCTGTACCCAAATAAAGTTTGTGTCCTCTTTTTTTATTTATTTTTTTTGTTTTTTTGTTTTTTTTTTTTCAAACTTGTCGCTCTTCTTTTGTTTATAGCGCAAGAAATAAAAACTGCAGAGGTGATCAAATACCACCAAAAGAAATCTCTATTTGTGGGAAAAAAATCTGGGTACAGTGTTGCATGACGGCGCAATTGTCATTCAAAGTGCGACAGCGCTGAAAGCTGAAAATTGGCTTGGGCAGGAAGGGGGTGAAAATGCCCAGTATTGGAGTGGTTAAGCTGGCCATAATTTATAAAAAAAATGTTGCTGAATTTCCTTCAGATTTAGCTTAACCCCTTCCCGCCTACCGTACGCAGTTATGCGTACTCGGCTTTTGGGGGTTATACCGGGATAATGCCCGCAGCTGCAGGCATCATCCCGGTACCGTTGTTCACAGCGGGCGATCGGCTACCCGAGCCGCTCGGCTGTTATACCGGAGGAGCGGAAGGGGGCATCCCCCCCTCCCGCCGCCTCCCGCCGCTCTTACCGGGCCTCCTGTGCGATCGGGAGGCCCGGTGTCCAAACGTCTGCCTTCGGCGGCTGGGGGCGGGCTGGAACGAAGCTGTGGGCGGCTTCGTTCCAGCCTTCTCGTTGTAAACGCGGAAGCAACGTCATGACGTCACTTCCCGTTTACTCGGCTGCCAATGGCGCCGGTTTTAAAAAAATATACAGTATTCAGAATCGCCGTTTTCGGCGATCTGAATACTTTGAAGTGCAAAGGAGGGATCGGGGGTCTTTTAGACCTCCGATCCCTCCATAAAGAGTACCTGTCACCACCTATTACTGTCACAAGGGATGTTTACATTCCTTGTGACAGCAATAAAAGTAAAAAAAAAAAAAAAAATGTTTTTAAACACAATTAATAAAGTAAAAAAATACAATAAATTAAAAAAAAAAAAAATTTTTTTTAAAGCGCCCCCGTCCCCGCGAGCTCGCACAGCGAAGAAAACGCATACGGAAGTCGCGCCCGCATATGTAAACGGTGTTCAAATCACACATGTGAGGTATCACCGCAATCGTCAGAGCGAGAGCAATAATTCTAGCCCTAGACCTCCTCTGTAACTCTAACCTGGTAACCGTAAAAAAAATTTAAAGCGTCGCCTATGGAAATTCATAGGTACCGTAGTTTGTCGCCATTCCACGAGTGCGTGCAATTATAAAGCATGACATGTTTGGTATCTATTTACTCGGCGTAACATCATCTTTCACATTATACAAAAAAATTGGGGTAACTTTACTGTTTGGATGTTTTAAAATTCATGAAAGTGTCCCTTTTCCAAAAATTTGCGTTTAAAACACCGCTGCACAAATACCGTGTGATATAAACTATTGCAACAATCTCCATTTTATTCTCTAGATTCTCTGCTAAAAAATATATATATAATGTTTGGGAACTCTAAGTAATTTCCTAGCAAAAAAAACGGATTTTAACTTGTAAACACCAAATTTCAAAAATAGGCTTAGTCATGAAAGGGTTAAACTATGTAGTGCAAGGGCCTGCCTGATTGCATACAAATCGGAAGCGTTTCGGTTTCACCTCCTATTATATGGTTTTGGTAACTCTTAGCCCAGGTTCACACTGAGTACGGGTTAGAAATCATGCAATGCAGTCCGACTTCGGGGGCGACTGGACAGACATCTGTGCGGGTTTATACACAGATGTCTATTCAAATCGCCCCCGAAGTCGCCAAAAGTAGTACAGAAACGTATTTCTGTACCGCACAGATTCGGGCGGTGCTATTATTTGACATAGTCATATCGCGTGCCAAATCGGCCCAATGTGAACAAGGCCTAAAGGAAAATTGTGTAATGAATGGCCAGCCCTAGACCCCATACACACTATTAGATTTTCTTCAGATTTACCAAAACCATGTAGTGCAGGGGCCTGCCTGATTCCATACAAATTGAAACTATATTTAGCGCCACTGTACCGCCAGCGCCTCAGTGTGAAAGTAACCTTAAGGTTTGACCTCCATATTATATGGTTTTGGTAAATCTGAAGACAAAAATCTGCAGAAAATCTAATAGTGTGTATGGGGTCTAAAGCCTCGTATACACAAACGGATTGTCGTCCGGGAATTGTGTGATGACAGACTGTTTGTTTGCCTAAAATCCGACCGTTAGTACGCTCCATCAGACAATTGTTGTCCAACTTTCGGCTAACAAATGTTGGATGGCAGGCTAGTAAATTTTCGGCGGACAACGGTCTGTTGTCAGATTTTCGTATCGTGTGTACACAAGTCCATCACACAAGTCCAAAGTACAAGCATGCATGCTCGGAATTAATGCTCACCAAACACGACATTAGCAGAAGGTGCCCAAAGGGTGGCGCTCAAGAGCTGAAATTCCTCGTAATACGTCACTACGTTTGTGTTTGTTGGCCGACAATTGTGTACCGTTTGTATGTACCCTGTTTCCCCGAAAATAAGACCTAGCGTGATTGTCGGTGATGGCTGCAATATAAGCCCTACCCCCCAAATAAGCCCTAGTTAAAGTCCTTTATAGGTCTTATTTTCAGGGTAGCGCTTATTTTCGGGGAAACAGGGTAGGGCTTATTTGGGGGGTAGGGCTTATATTGCAGCTATCACTGACAATCATGCTAGGTCTTATTTTCGGGGAAACAGGGACAAGTTCCTGGTACACGCCCTTTGGCCAAAAGTCTGGCGCTCAGTTGGCCAACAATCCAATCGTGTGTGCGAGGCTTTAGGCTGCTCGCTCCATTTGTTCTGGTGACCGGGGGCTTCAAAGGGAAGAGAGATACGAAATTCTGAGTCACCAAAACAGGAATAGAAAGAAAATCTTCCAACGGGGGACACCTGCTTCTTTGACAACCAAGAGGGATTTCCTTTCTCTTCCTGTTGAGCGTAAAAGGCAGGAAGTAAAAAAGAAAATCTCTGCAACGGAATGCAGATGGCTTAAATACCTGAACGGGTGTTTAACCCTTTCCTACACTATGGAGAAGGTGGAGAGCGAGCGGCCTTCTATGAGAACTGTACTCCCTGTAAGGTTCAGTACCGGATGTTTGGTGCTTTTATGGCAGTAAAAAAACGAACATTTTCTAGTGAACGTAGCCGTAGTATCGCACGTGTTTCATGCATCATTGGTGGTAATTTTATTCTTGCATTGCCAATGTTCACAAGTTTTTTTATTTCCCCGGAGTTCAGCTTTAATTATTTTGAAGGGAGAACTGTCTTGAAACACTAATGGCAACCAATCATATTCAATCGTTTTATTACGTTCTTTTTCCAGTGCAAGTATGAATTTGATTGGTGTATAGTGCCCCACCCCCCTCCCTCGCACACACGTACGCACTACTCTATAGATCTGCAGTAGTCGGACACAACTTTATGGGTAGTTGCTGAATCTTCTTCTTCTTGTAGCACCTCGTGAGCCTAGCCGTCAGATGATCAGATATGATATATCCCGCACTCCTAGTCCTAGAAGTCATCTGCTGCTTTCAAACCTCAAACCCTTTTAATTTACACATTTTTGTATACTAATCACTTTGCTTTACGTTTCTCATTTTTGTTCATTCCTACTGCATGATATATATATATTTTTTCTTTTCTCCTGACTATATATAGTAATAAAAGTGGTAGTAGAGGGCGAACGCTTTCCAATAATTTTAGCTCCTGCTCCGTGGCGTCGCCCTTTTAAATTTCACTCAACTCTTCCTATAGTAGTGCACATGATGAGGGGGGGGCGGGTCTAAGTCCAAACAAGACGGACAGGCCGGTTGGCCAATTGCAAGGATTTCAGTTACTTCGCCCACTTTTACCCTTTCTATGCCATATAGGCCTTTCAGCGCCTCTGTGTTTTCATCGGAGAACATTATCTGGGATTTCCCGATGATTCAACGAGAATTCTTGGCCTTCTAGATAGGAATAGTAAAAAAAAGGAAATATAAATGAGTCATCCCTGATGGGGCTTCCTGTCCTCGGCACGCCTGGGGATTTTATTATTATTATTTTTGTTTCCACCCTAAGTACATCCCAGTGGACTTGTATGTGATCACCTCCAGACTTGCCTTGGCTTGTCCTACGTCAATGGTCTATAGCTTGCCCCAGCTCTGGTTTATTTACAGTAATCTGGGTAAAAAACATCATGCAAAATGAAAATCCAGATGGCTAACCTGCAATGTTCATATCTATAGCACGGATGTCTCTGCGTTGGGGATCATTTCCCATGCTGCACCAGTTGTTTGCCATGGCATGAGATGTTGGTGCACAACTCTAACATAGAGGCACTATAGGTTTCCAAGGCCGACTGAGCCTCCAATATCAAACTTCTCCATCAACCTGCATGATGATGAGCTAGAATGGAGGACATGGTGGTTTTCAAGGATCACATCTGCACATGTATGTGACTATTTCTATTGTCCGCCATATGAGATGGGTGTTCAGCTTTGATACTGAATGGCCAGATGGTCAAATGTACAGAAACCACCTCCGGCTAAACCAGGCTGGGCAGCCCTATGGTTGCTACATCCCCACAGGGTCTACTAGAGCTGACTTGGCAGGTCAAGTAAAATATTTAATTTACTGTAATTAAAGTGGTGGAAGCCTAGAACTACTGTCAGCTTGTTTTTGTTGTCTGTGTCCATTTAGCACAGGGGCATTAAAATGGAGGTCCGGCAAGTGCAGTTTTCTTCCAGCAGAGGTCCAAGTCTCATGTTTGTGCTATGACTCAGATCCTTCACATCACAGCTCCCCCCTTCACATCACTGTCACCCCTTTACATCAGTGTCCTCAGTCCCCCTCCCCCCCTTCACATCACAGTCCCACCCTTTACATAATTGTTCTCAGCTCCCCCCTCCACATCACTGTCCCCCCTTTACATCAGTGTTCTCAGTCCTCCCCCAATCCCCCCCCCAACATCACAGTCCCCCTTCAGCACAGCCCCCCCCTTTATATAACTGCTCTCAACTCCCCACTTCACATCACTGTCCTCCCTTTTACATCAGTGTTCTCAACCCCCCTTCACATCACAGTCCCCCCTTTACATCAGTGTTCTCCTCTCCCCCCTTTACATCAGTGTTCTCAGCTCCCCCCTTTACATCAGTGTTCTCAGCTCCCCCCTTCATATCACAGTCCCCCCTTTACATCAGTGTTCTCTGTCCCCCCCCCTTTTACATCACAGTACTTCATTTACATCAGTGTTCTTAGCCCCATCATTAAATCAGTGTTTTCTGCCCCCCTTCACATTACAGTCCCCCTTTTAGATCAGTGTTCTCAGCTCCCCTTCACATCAGTGTTCTCAGCTCCCCTTCACATCACAGTCCCCCCTTTACATCAGTGTTCTCAGCTCCCCTTTACATCAGTGTTCTCAGCTCCCCTTCACATCACAGTCCCCCCTTTACATCAGTGTTCTCAGCTCCCCTTCACATCACAGTCCCCCCTTTACATCAGTGTTCTCAGCTCCCCTTTACATCAGTGTTCTCAGCTCCCCTTCACATCACAGTCCCCCCTTTACATCAGTGTTCTCAGCTCCCCCCTTCACATCACTGTCACCCCTTTACATTAGTGTCCTCAGTCTCCCCCTCCCCCTTCACATCACAGTCCCACCCTTTACATAATTTTTTTCAGGTCCTCCCCCAATCCCCCCCCCCCCCAACATCACAGCCACCCTTCACATCACAGTCCCCCCTTTACATCAGTGTTCTCAGTCCCCCTTCACATCACAGTCCCCCTTTACATCAGTGTTCTCAGTCCCCCTTCACATCACAGTCCCCCCTTTACATCAGTGTTCTCAGTCCCCCTTCACATCACAGTCCCCCCTTTACATCAGTTTTCTCAGTCCCCCTTCACATCACAGTCCCCCCTTTACATCAGTGTTCTCAGTCCCCCTTCACATCACAGTCCCCCCTTTGCATCAGTGTTCTCAGTCCCCCTTCACATCACAGTCCCCCCTTTACATCAGTGTTCTCAGTCCCCCTTCACATCACAGTCCCCCCTTTACATCAGTGTTCTCAGTCCCCCCTTCACATCACAGTCCCCCCTTTACATCAGTGTTCTCAGTCCCCCTTCACATCACAGTCCCCCCTTTACATCAGTGTTCTCAGCTCTCCCCTTCACATCACAGTCCCCCCTTTACATCAGTGTTCTCAGCTCCCCCCTTTTACATCACAGTCCTTTATTTACATCAGTGTTCTTAGCCCCCTCATTAAATCAGTGTTTTCTGCCCCCCCCCCCTTCACATCACATTCCCCTCTTTTAGATCAGTGCTCTCAGCCTCTTCTTTACTTCACACTTCACAGTTCCCTTTACATCAGTGTTCTCAGCCTCCCCTTCACAGCCCCCCCTTTGTGGCTCCTACTGCTGCCTGTGAGAGAGGGGAAAGAGGACAAAACCAATGCAGACGGGCACAGCACTGGATTGATACAGGACTCGGGTAAGTATCTTGGGGGAGGGGGGGATACTACTATTAGGGCACTTTTTTTTACCATAAAGTAATTGTAAAGGCTCAGTTTTAAAAAAAATAACAAACCTGTCATATTTACCTGGTCTGTTTAATGTTTCGCTTTGCACAGAGCAGCCCCGATCCTCCTCTTCTCGGGTCCCACGCCGGCACTCCTGTCGCTGAGTGCCCCCCTAGCAATCCACTTGCTCTGGAGGCACTCATGCATGCTCGCTCCCGAGCCAGCTTTGTATGTACATAAGACACAAAATTCAGACCTGAATCGCACCGGGCCCCGGACTGCAAACCATGGCCGCACATACACTATATTACCAAAAGTATTGGGACACCTGCCTTTACACGCCTTGAACTTTAATGGCATCCCAGTCTTAGACCGTAGGGTGCACAAAGCAAGGTCCATAAAGACACGGATGAGCGAGTTAGGGGTGGAGGAACTTGACTGGCCTGCACAGAGTCCTGACCTCAACCTTTGGGATGAATTAGAGCAGAGACTGCGAGCCAGGCCTTCTTCTCCAACATCAGTGCCTGACCTCACAAATGCACTTCTGGAAGAAGGGTCAAACATTCCCATAGACACACTCCTAAACCTTGTGGACAGCCTTCCCAGAAGAGTTGAAGCTGTTATAGCTGCAAAGGTGGGCCAACTTAACATGTAATCCTACGGACTAAGACTGGGATGCCGTTAAAGTTCATGTGCGTGTGAAGGCAGGCGTCCCAATACTTTTGGTAATATAGTGTATGTGAACACGGCCTCAGAATCAATCTTATCCCGTGTGGGTTTGAGACTACAGATGCATAAATACACCCGCATAGGAGCCAGAATGAATGCAAAAGGCACACCGGGGTCTACTGACTGCCATGTTTCATGGATTTGTTTGCTTGATCTGTTTATATCGATTTTTCAAATACTGCCAAAGTCAGCTGGGTCAATAGCAAAGAGAGAAGCCACTACTGCAGTTAGCAACACCTCTCAATATTTCAGATAATTGAACAATTTATTCAGTATATTCACAGCAATTGTTAAAGCGGAGCTTTGGGCATAAATATGTTTTATTTAAATATATTTCTCAATATCTACAAAGAATTTAAAACCTTTTTGTGCATACTAAATCCCTCTGCAAACCCAGATATTCCCTTGCAAAAGCAGTACTGACATCATCACTGTGCTGCACGTAGCCTGAGGGCGAGCAGAGCTGTAGGAGGGACCCAGCAGGCTCCACCCACTACAGGCTGTCTGCAGACAACTACAGGAGGGGGCGGAGACAAGACCAGTCACCCTGCACAAGGACAGAGAGCAGCAGTGAGCGGTCTTTATTACAGGGAGGTAAAGTCTCATACTGGATTACTGCACAGATCTGGAAGAAATACACAAAGCACACCAAGATAAAGGAAGAATACACATGATGCATGTATTTTGACAATATTTGCTTACCATGGAGATCAGCTTTAAATAATGAAGCTTTGGGCCTGTAGGAGGAAATGAAACCATCTTAGACAACATCCTGCTTCTTTTTTTTTTGACAGAAATTAATAATACAAACAACCTGTAAGACAGTGGCTCCTCCTCCGACTCACTAACAAAACTGATTTGTAACCGTCTGCACAGGAATTTTTAAGAGTTTCCAGTTGTAAAAGTATAAAAATTTACCATCATTTTATATAGAAATTAAAGTGTATGTGTAATCACACCCGCTTCAGCGCTGGAAGGTTTTACCCCCCTCATGATCAGGCTATTTTTTGCTATTTGGCACTGCGCTATTTTAACTGGCGATTGCGCGGTCATGCATCGCTGTACCGAAATTAATTTTTTTTCACACAAATAGAGCTTTCTTTTGGAGGTATTTGATCATCACTGGGATTTTTATGTATTGCGATATAAATGTAAAAACTACTTTTTACATTTTGCTATAAAACATATTCAATCATTTTATTTTTTTTTTTTAATCTAATTTCTTTATAAGTTTTGGCCAAAATGTATTCTGCTACATGTTTTTAATAAAAAAAAATAAAAATAAAAAAAATCCAATAAGTGTATATTGATTGGTTTGCATGAGTTATAGTTTTTTTTTTTTAATTTTATGCTACTAATGGTGGCAATTATTGCGCACGGCCCCTAATCTGCATGCAGGGCGCCGAACGCATGGATTTCTATGTTTTTTTTTTTCTTTCTAAGCTCGTTATTAGAGTCTGAGACTCTAATTCGCTTCAAAAAAAGGGTGGGCTCGGGGGGCAGAGCCAACCCAATTGTGTGACAATAGCAAATTAATATTCACTATTGTGGCCGTACTGGCCAATCAGTAAGCGGATCTCAAGACCCGATTGGCCGAGAGGAGAAGCGACCGTATTGGCCAGGAGCAAGGGGCGAGGCGCAGAGGAGGAGATGCATGGGGAAGCCGCCAAAGCTGCCCGTGGCCTGGATGGGGTAAGTAAGGGGCTGATGGATGGGGTGGGGGGGGTGACCGACTGACCAAACGAGCGGGGGGGCGGGGGGTTTGACTGACAGATCGACTGACCGACTGAACAAATAGGAGGGGGAGCGGTGTCACGTGGCTTTGTCTGCCGCTCCCCCCCCCCAAAAAAAAAGTAGAGCACCAGCCGCCACTGGTGGCAATCAACAGCTTATAATGGGACTGCAATAGTGCAGTGGGCAATCTGACACTAACTGATGCGGGGGGGGGGGGGACTAATTGCCACTGACATCACTAGTGACATTAATACAGTGATAATAATATACATTGTCACTGTGTACTAATGACACTGGCTGGGAAGGGGTTAACATTTAGGGTGATCAAGGGGGTTAAATATGTGCAATGTGTGTACAGTATGCTGTTTTTAATAAGAGATCTCTCTGTTTTTCATCGCAGGGACGAGAAACTGGTAGATTGCTTCCTCTGTACAGAGCTGTGTGTTGTTTACCAGCACAAGAGCTCTGGGCTGTGATTGCACACAGCCAATCAGCCGGTCCCAGCCGTGGCTCATTGGCCCGGGACTTGCTGACAGGCTCCTGCTGTGTGCAATATCTGCGGGTGCCGGGAGGGGGGGGAGGGGGGTGTGTGAGGTCTTAAGCCCCATACACAGTATTAGATTTTCTTCAGATTTACCAATACCATATAATATGAGATCAAACCTTAAGGGTTTCAATTTGTATGCAATCAGGCAGGCCCTTGCACTACATAGTTGAAGGTAAATCTAAAGGAAATCTAACAACAAAAGTTGTATGGTGTGTATCTAGCTTGAGGTTGTTAAGCCAAATGGTGACGGTATCACCCTGGTGGATTCCCCATAATGTAGAATAATGAAATAATTGGGGTGGCTAAATGCCAGAATTATTGGTGGAATTGGTTTCATTTTAGGAAACCTATCATAACAAAGGCTGCCATTGCTGACCTCCTAAAAATGCTAGTTGCCTTGCTGTCAGAATCTGCCTGTTTACTTTAAATCTGTGAGCCACAACGTACTTACCCTACGTTCACACCTATGCGTTTTTTAGTGCGTTTTGCAGTTTGCAAAAACACACTACAGTCCATTTAACATGGTTTCCTATGGTACTAGTTCACATCTATGCGTTTTGTGGCCGGTGCATTTTTAGAAAGGGTCAGGGACTTTTTTTCTTGTGATTTGCGGCTAATAGATTTCAATGGAGCTGCACCAGAGTGGTGCATTTGTGATGCGATTTGCTTTTTGCGGTTCTTATTTTACCACTGTATATTGCTGGTTGCTAAGCAGGGGGCCCCACTGAAAGCTGAATGTAAAAAAGAAAAAATTGCCGGGAAAAAATTTGAGAAAAAAAAGCAGCGTGGGGTTCTCCCCCAGGTCCAAACCAGGCCCTTGGGATCTAGTATGGATTTGGAGGGGAGCCCCCCCACACCAATTTTTTTTTTTAAATGGCATGGGGGTCCCCCCAAAATCAATACCAGGCCCTTACACGAGCATGCCGCCTGGCAGTGATGGGACGAGCCCCCCCCGAACCATACCAGGCCACATGCCCTCAACATGGGGGGGGTATGGGTGCTTTGGGGCAGGGGGCTCTGCGCCCCCCCACCCCTAAGCACCTTGCCCCCATGTTGATGAGGACAAGGGCCTATTCCCGACAACCCTTGCCCTGTGGTTGTCGGGGTCTGCGGGCGGGGGTCTTATCGAAATCTGAAAGCCCCCTTTAACAAGGGAACCCCAAGATCCCGACCCCCCACCCTATGTGAATGGGTATCGGGTACATGTATCCCTACCCGTTCACCAAAAAAGCAGTAAAAAGTAAAAATAAAGAGCCAGTTTTTGACAATTCCTTTATTAGTAAAATAGCTCTGAGCCACCGTCTCTCTCGATGTCGTTCCTCCCGATGTCTTCTCTCCCTGTGTCGTCTCTTCCGGTGCCCTCACCTTCTTCCGCTGCCGTTTTCTCCCCGAACTGTCATCTCCCGGTGTCATCGTCTTCCTCCTCCTCCTCGCGTCGTCACTGCCATCTTCTTCCTCGCCAGTTACCCATTAAAAAACAATAAAAACTGGTCTTGTCGCAACGTCACAAGGGACGGGCTCTCCGGGCGACATCATTGGATGACCACGCCCCATGCGTATATGAGAGGCGCCAGACAGTAGGGAATGTAACAACGGAGGAAGACAGCTACGTGACAAGACCAGCTTTTTTTTGTTTAACGGGTAACCAGTGAGGAAGAAGAAGACAGTTGCGATGATGTGAGTAGGAGGAGGAAAAAGACGGTGACACCGGGAGATGACAGTTTGGGAAGAAAACTGCAGCGGAAGAAGGCTAGGGCACTGGGAGAAACGACACCGGGAGAGACGGGGGCTCAGAGCTATTTTAGTAATAAAGGAATTGTAAAAACTGACTCTTGGGGTTTTTTTTAATTTTCACTGCTTTTTCGGTGAATAGTTAGGGGTATGATGTACCCGATACCCATTTACATAGGGTGGGGACCGGGGTCTGGGGGTCCCCTTGTTAAAGGGGGCTTCCAGATTCCGATAAGCCCCCATCCGCAGACCCCGACAACCACCGGGCAAGGGTTGTCAGGAAGAGGCCCTTGTCCTCATCAACATGGGGGCAGGGTGCTTTGGGGTGGGGGGGCAGAGCCCCCGTGCTCCCCCAAGTTGAAGGCATGCAGCCTGGTATGGTTCAGGAGGGGGGGGGGGCACTCGCTCGTCCCCTCCCTTTCCTGACCTGCCGGGCAGCATGCTCGGATAAGGGTCTGGTATGGATTTTGGGGAATCCATACTAGACCCGAAGGGCCTGGTATGGAACTGGGGGGGGGGGACCCCACACCGTTTTTTTTCACCAGCAAATTTTTTTATTTTTAATTTAGCTTTCAGCGGGAACCCCGCTGACAGATGATGACTCATCAGTTGCTAGGGATGTGGCGGCCGGCTACTCGGCCCCCTGCTTAGCAACCAGCTTTATACAGTGTGTTTTACAGTACATTTAAGGAGAGAGGGAAAAAAAACATAATACGCAAAATGCATGAAAACTGCATGCAAAAACGCTGGTTTAAAAACCCAAAATGCACTGAAAAATGTATCAAACGCAGCTGCATGGCTGTGAACCTAGACGTAAGACCGAGACAGCCAGGCAACTAGCACTTTTAGGTCAGCAAATGCCACCTCTCTACTTAATCACGATAGTCACAAAACTGTGAAAGCAGGAGGAGACACCTACTTTTAGGAAATGGGAGGAAAAACCTTCTACATGTGGAAAGTGGAGGAGACTTAATAAAAAGGGGGAGTTGATACAAATTACAGTGGAAAAGGGGTAGATACACCGACTACAGTAGAAGAGGGAGGAGACACCTACTATGGTGAAAGGTGGAGGAAACCTCAACTGCAATTGAAGGTGGTGGAGAAGATACCTGCTACAGTGGAAGGAGGAGACACCTACTACACAGTGGAAGGAGGAGACACCTACTATAGCCAAAGGAATAGGAGATACCTACTCTAGTGGAAGGAGGAGAAGACACCAATTACAATGGAAGTGGGGGGTCTGGGGAACTGATGACAGCACAATGCAGCCTGCTATGCCGGGACTTTTAGTGACCTTACTGTGGGGGGCTGAGGAATCCTCAGTCCCCCACAGAGGGCAATAAAAGTCCCAGCATAGCAGCCTGTTCCAGCCTATTTGGAAATGGGAAAAAGACAGACTACTGTATAGGGGGGACAGAGAGACAAAGTACAGTGGAAAGAGGTGGCGACATAAACCATCATATAAGGGGGCAACAACACAAATAACTATGGTGAATATCTATGACTTGTCATGCAGTCTACTAGCAGTGCCTGCACCATCTTCAATACTGTACGTAAAATTGGTCTTCAAGGTCTATGAGAAGGTAGTCTGAGCAAACTAGGTACGTGACTGTGGAATATTTATATGAGATAATGAGTATAAATTCATTCAGTATTTAATAGGATTCAGAAACCATGGGTAAGAAAGTAAATGTCAGCAACACACTGTCTCATAATTCCATGGATGTGAGAAATATTGATTTTCAGAATACAATCAGTAACTGGGTCACTTTATGAAAAATGCTGCAGGCAAGGATTAAATCTCCATGGTAAGAGGATGTTATTATTAATTCTGAATGTGACACCTTCAACAGAAACTTTTTAAATATCTTTAACTCATCACCTGAGGAAAATCGTTTTCATTTCAGTTCTAGTCCACGGCAGTTTGTTGCTTTCTCTCTGAATTGACTTCCATGGCTCATTGTTGAGGCAAACCGGACCAAGCTATGTGCAGCTGTCGGTCTGTAGCAAGCCCCGGCATGTATTAGCAGTCAGAATAATAGATAAAATGAAGATACTAGAGTATATTTAGAGAATCGCTTTATTGGTTTACACAGGTTGCTTGTAAAATTGTTGTTCATTTTCTCAGCTTGAAGAATTTGGTTTGCATATTATGTAAGGACAAGTCCACCCAAAACTGATATTAGCACGGGTGTTCGCTAACTGAATTAAACACAAGGATGCTGGTTGAAATTGATAGAAGAAAAATACAGCTCTGCCAACTGCCATTGCAGAGTGAAGGGTCATAAGAAGACACTGGCGGAAGAAAAATAAAATACCCAGTACTTCTGGGTATGAACAAGCATGTGACCCACTCCCTTTCTCCAATATTGCAACACTGGGAAATTTACTAAAAGCTAGTGCACTCAGAATTTGGTGCTGCTGTGCATGGTAGCCAATCAGCTTGTTCAATTAGGGTTTGGCAATAAAACCTGGAAGCTGATTGGTTTCTATGCAGAGCTGCACCAGCCTGTGCACTCTCCGGTTTAATAAATAACCCCCCTGGGTGCCTTAGTGGCCAAATGCCAGGCCTATAATTCCCAATGGGAGTACGAACAGATGTGCTGAAAAGGGTGGAGGGGGAGGACAAGGAAAAAAGATTAAGGCCTGATTCACATTAATGCAGGTTGCAGTTTGCATATTGCAGGTGCGTTTTTCAATACATGCTTTTTATCCATTGACGTCCATGGAACCAAAAACCAGAAAAAAAGTCCCCTGGACCTTTCCATAAAATGCACAGATGTGAACTACATCCATAGGAAACCATGTTAAATGGACTGTAGTGTGTTTCTGCAAAACTGAAAACGCACTAAGAAATGCATAGGTGTGAACCAGGTCTAAAGTGTTGCTACAGCCATTTTCTTTTAAATAGTTTAGATCTGTGACAGTTTTTTTTATTTTTTTTTTGTTGCTTGCCTGTGTCTGCATCCCATTGGAGAGATTTCCCTTTACGTCTTGTCCCAAAGATAAAACAGCAAGGGAGAGGACATCCCTGAAAAAACGGTGAAATTCCCTCTTGGACAGCTGTCAATGGAGACGGATGTTTCTATAGGGAGATTTTCTTTTTCCCCTCACATCCAGTTCTTGTGACAGCTGTAAAACTTTGTATTCCCCATCACTTTCTATCCTGGAGAGGAGATGAGGGGGCTCTGTTAAGGATGTTTTAACATCCGCTTCTTACCTGCTACAATATTGATTTATAATTGAGCTCAATGGTGTTTTGATTTGTGCAGCAGATGCATATGTAGGTGTCCATTAAAAGCTAAAATAAGGAAACACCATTCAAGTAACCCTGTTGCTTTGCCCTGCAGAGACACTTTAAGGTCTTGGTGAGAGGAGGCCGAGACGCACACTGCATATATCTCACCATTGGGCTCTTTGGATACAAGAAGCTAGCAGATGACATCATCCCTTGGGTGCCCATCCAAGACTGAAATGTCAGTTTTGGGTGTGGCTCTTGTCTAAACGTACTGTGGGGACTGGTGTTATTTTTTTCTGGTTTCCGTGCTGTCATTGCTGCTCTGGGTCTGATCTAAAGGCAGGCCTGAACTCATTCCAGACTCTGAACAGCACTGGATGGAATAAAAACTGATGCAGGGAAATTAAACAGAGGAGATGAGCAAGATATCATCTCTGAGGTCTAGAATGAGCTCTCATATGTTCGTTCTGATGAACTACCATTGGGAGATCAACCTTCTTTATCAGGTTGAATTGCGCTGACCTAATTAAGAGGTCACATTAAGTGGGCCTGGAAAACCGGGGTAGGACATTACTGACCTAAGTCATAGTTAGCGCCATGTTCACTCCCATGTCCTAACCAGCTCTGCGCTCATTATCTTTACTTGTACAGCACCATGATCATTCTCTTGCACTGAACATTAAAGCAGTTCTTCAGTTGGTTCTGCAAAAACTAAAAGTCAGCAGCAACAAATACTGTAGCTGCTGACTTTTAATAAAAGAACACTTACCTGTACAGGGATCCAGCACCACACTCAACCAGGCCAGTTCTTCTCTGGTCTTCAGGTCCCAGGCGCTGGCATGTTTACTTAGGGAAGTCAGCTGTGGCTTCAGAGCCAGCTTCCCCCTTTTCATACATAACTCACACTTTGTGAATGGTCCCGCAGTCTATTGGGACCTGTGACGTATCCCAGAAGGCTGCGGGCAAAGGGGGGGAGGAATGGGCAAACTTCCGCTCAGATCGCCTACAGTAGGAGCGGGTACCTGTCAAAACCAGGTACCTCCCCCCAAAAAATCTTTATTCAAAAGTTGAAGGGGGGAGGGGGGTACTGAAAAGTGTAACTTCCCCTTTTTGGTAAACTTCTGCTTTAATAGACATGTTTTCACTAAGCATTTCTGTGCTTGCTCTCTTATCCTGATCCGTTCTATGGCCATTTGTCAGCCCTATCTAGCTATTGTGCTGGCTCACTTGTTTGCTGTACCACCTCTACCAGTTAAATGGTTGCCATCTGGCCCCGACTAGCTATATTTACGATCCAGCTCTGTGCTCACTATCCTCTACAGATCATTTCTCGGTTGACTTTTTGGTGTGACCAACATTTCACTCTTTATCTCAACTGTTCCAGTCCTCTTCTCCCTATTCCAGACTAGCTCTATGCTCTTTTTTCCCTGACTACAGTTGCATTCCTCATCCTTTCTTCAGCAGCCAAGTTTATCATGTTCATACTAATTTTTGTCCTCCTTT
This sequence comes from Lithobates clamitans, assembly GCA_037952925.1. NCBI lineage: Eukaryota > Metazoa > Chordata > Amphibia > Anura > Ranidae > Lithobates > Lithobates clamitans. The sequence goes on from JBBGZY010001195.1 coordinate 1,327,546, forward strand.
GCTATTTTAGTTCTGTATTTACTATGCCAGACAGACCAGATCTAGCATTGTTACCAAATATGTGCTTCATTCCAAGTTCTGACCAGCTATGTACTTACTTTTCAGCCCTGAAACGCTTTGTGTTTGCTTCATAGCCCTGACCAGCTATATGTTCCCATCCTAGTTCTGGCCAACTCAATGCTTGATCCCTATTCTTGATTAGCTCTTTGTTCGATTACTAGTCCTGACCAACTCTGGGCTCACTTCCTAATCTAGACCAGGTCTGTGCACTTTCTAGTCCTGCTTAACTCTGTGTTTGCTTCTATCCCCGACCAGTTTTTTGCTCCTTTCTTAACCGTGACCTGTTCTGTACTTGCTTCTATCCCAGGCCAGCTTTACACTCTCTTTCTAGGCCTGACCAGTTATGAGCTTACTTCCAAGTTGCAGCCAGCTATGCACACTCTTCCTAACTCTGGCCATTTTTATGCATGCTTCCAAATCCAGGCCAGCTCTGTCCTTACCAAATCTATGATCAGTTCTATCCATGATCAGCCCAATACTCATTGTATTGTGTATGATCTCCTGCTGTGCCCATCTCCATTGTACATTGGCTTTAGTATGTTTATGTCTCCTTTGTCTTAGCTTTCCCTGGGGTGTTTCAAAGAAAAGGCCATTTATTAGGTAAATCGCCAACCACTGCAGACACACTGGAGGATATAAAAGAAAAACAATGCAATATTATACAGAGTACAAGAAAAGATTGAGATAATTAACCTATTAATTACCAGGCTTAATCAACAAAGCAGCATCACATTTACTAGTCGTTGAGCCCCAAAATTAGTTCTAAAGCTATTAGAAAGTGACAGCCCCTGCTCAGTCGCTTGATCGTCCACTTCCTCAAGGGATAAAATTAAGGGTGTCTGTCAAAAAGGCTCTCAAGAAAGGTCAACTTTTTCTTCCATAAAGTCTTCGAAGCAGCCAGTGTACAAAGAAAGGCCACATAACGATGAAAAGGAGGGTCTGGGACCGGTTAATTCCAGAGTGTTGCGGCTTCTGTGCGGAGAGGCAAGAGATGAGGATATTAGTCTTTCCTTAAATTATATGGACATTGATCAGATTCTAACAATTTACATTAGCATCTGTAAATTTGCGTTCAAATATACAAGACGGCAAAATTCTGTTTCAAGGTATTGCTTTTTGGCACGTTACTAAAGAACTGTATGTGCTGGTCTTTAGAACCTTTTATTTACTGTGCTTCCTGTACATTCCTTTGTTTTATCTTTAACAGTGCATTGGGAGAAAATGCTGGTCCAAGTCATCTGGTTGCATGATTAGAACCCAGATAGCAAGCAATTGTGCTGCAAGTTTGAAATGACTTACTAAGCTATTGCTAGACTTGCCAGGATTCACAAGTTTGTTGCACAATTGCAGCAAGTGTGCATTGCATGACTCCAGATCAAGTTTCTTTGCAAACATTCTGCAGGTCTGCTGCAAGTTCAGGTTCAGTTATGTTGTGCAATAGTCATCCAACCAAAGGGGTCACTGTGGCTGAATTTTCATGCTCTAGACTTGCAGAGCTCTTGCTATAGACTCACCACTGCTACTTTGCTCTTGCTAGAGACTTGTCATGCAAATTTGCTACAAATTGGAAAAGCGTCAACTAGAACTTGTGCTGCAAACAGGGCCGGACTGGCCTACCGTGATACCAGGACATTTCCCAGTAGGCTGCCTGCACTGGGGCCGCTTTGAGCTGTGTCTGCAGTGCTCCTCTCCCTCCTCCCCCTCTTATTTACATGTCACGCACAGCGGTCTCCCCACTGTGTCACGGAGCTGAGTCTGAAATGTACTTCGGCCGCACTGTTGCAAAAGTCCCGCCTCCTCCCAGACCAGCTTGTGTCATAGGCAGAACACTGCGTCTATTTCCTGTCATTAGATCAGTGTTCTGTCTATCACACGAGCTGGTCTAGGAGGAGGCGGGGCTTTTGTTACAGTGCAGCCAAAGTACATTTCAGACTCAGCTCCCTAACACAGCGGGGAGACCACTGTGTGTAATCTAGGCACTGACTGGTGAGGTTGTATGGACAAGCACAGTGAGGCTTATTGATGGGCGCAGTGAGGCTTATTGATGGGCGCAGTGAGGCTTATTGATGGGCAGTGAGGCTTATTGATGGGCACAGTGAGCCTGCATGGACGGGCACAGTAGGGCTGCATGAACGGGCACAGTGGGGCTGCATGAACAGGCACAGTGGGGCTGCATGGTCGGGCACAGTCAGGTAGGCTGCATTGATGGGCAGTGAGGCTGCATGGACAGGCACAGTGAGGCTGTATGGACGGGCACAGTGAGATTGCATTGATGGACACAGTGAAGCTGTATTTGATGGGCACAGTGAGGCTGCATTGATCTCTTGTATCGTGCCCGCAGCCTCTGACCATCTCCTGTATCATGTCTGCAGCCTCTAACCTTCTCTTGTCTTATATAATGTCTGCAGTCTCTGAGGGAGTCTGGAGAGGAGACAAGAGTGGGAGTGCCGCCAGGATGGGGGTAATGGGAGAAGTCAGATGTGTGTGGACTGTGGAGAGGAGACTATAGGATAAAACCAGAGCCACTAAGCTGGAGCCGACTGACTGAGCCCTGGAGGGTACCTGAGAGGAGGTCAGTAACCGCGTCACTAGGCCAGTCTGAGGGGGGGTCACTGATGTAAGGAGGGATTAAATACAATAATGTAAGGGGGCACTGATATAAAGGTTCCTCCTCATATCAGTAACCCCCCCCCCCTTACCTTTGTGTATTCTTTCTGCGGAAGGTGGTCTCTGGTCACCAGAGTCCCCCCACATTCCCAGAGTCCCTGGTTGCAAGTGCTCTGCAAGCTTACAACTTGCCAGTGAAAATGTGCAGCAAGTTAACAGACTTACAATTCAACACTGCCACAAATTTGTGGCAAATTATCCTTGCTATCTGGGAATGTATGGCCAGTTTTAGCCGCGAGTAGTTGGGAATGCATGGCGCCACCTTCCTCCTATATTTATGCCTCTACATTTGCACCGTCCTTTTGGTGCCTTTCCACATTCTGTGTGCATTGCCTCGTTCCCTTTTTAACTTTTTATACAAAACTGCACAATTGTTTTATTTATCGTTGTATATAATATTATCTGAATATATACTGTATATGTTATTTAAATATATATTATTCATGACCATGTTAAAGCTGAACTTCAGGCAAATAGCTAAATACACATTGAAGTAAGGGAGCTATTTTAGTTGTTCAAAGATTTGCATGTCTATCCAGTCAGTCCCATGATTTAAACAGACTACACAGTCAGGCTGGTGACCTCACTTTTTCTCTGCTGCATTTAAAAGAGAAGTATGGAAAAATTAAACATTTATACTCACCTCGGTGGATGCAGCATTGATCCGATGCTGCATCTGTCCCCCGCCGGCTCTGCAGTGAGAACTGAGCGATCAAACACCGCTGATCGCTCAGTTCTTTCCTGCTCTTTGAGCAGAGAAATGTGACTACCAGTCACCAGCACTCTGCCCTGCCCCTTCAGAGCTCACTGGAGCGCTGGGCTGTGGAGGGAGCGGGAGGGGCTGGCTCAGGCTCTCAGCAGATTGCTGGTCCGGTCCAGGGTTCTGGGTGGATCCTGACTGTATGGTCGGGATCTTTCCCAAGTCTGGACTGGCTGAGTGATGTCAGCCGTTAGCAGATTTTAGCCCGCTGCTCGCTGAAAACGGGTCACGGGAATGCAGAACAAACTGCACTCCCCTGTGACCTACAGGAGAAGTATAGCCAAAAAAGCTTTGGCTATACTTCACCTTTTAAGGTCACTTCCTTGGCTCCAACTTGTGATTGGACAGTCAAGGAGTAGAAGCAGTTCTCCCCTGTGTTACTTGCCGACTCATGTACATGCAACACACCTGATTGGCTTCTTGTGCTTCCTCTCCTCTTTCAATCTGAGCGCTGCTATACAAAAACGCCTCCAAAAGGCTGATGCCAAATAAAGGTTAAGTACTTACACTAGCTGCCTTTTAATACACATTTGCTATGAATACATCACAGCGATAGTTGGTCTTTTTTTTGGTCTACTTGGAGTTCGGCTTTAATATTAAGCTGGCCATAGATGGATTGTTTTTTTTATTCTTTTTGGCTGATCCGAAAAAAAAAGGAATGGATTTCCCTATCCACACATTCAAGGTGGGTGAAGGAGTCCTGCCTGCTGTGTTATTGTATTCTGACAGCAGGGAATCCCCTGCTGTCAAAATACACTGATCAGCACTGCAGCCAAGGACAATTTCCCAACATTCCCATTCATAGTTACATAGTAGGTGAGGTTGAAAAAAAGACACAAGTCCATCAAGTCCAACCTATGTGTGTGATTCAAGAGAACCTGATTGTTAGATTGACTTTCTGCCCAGGAACAGCCATAGATGGATAGAAATTCTGTTGGTCCCTGCTGAACTGGCTAAATTTTGATCCATCTCTTCCCAGCTTTACTCTAGCACTGATCGAAGGAAAATTCTCCAACATTCCTGTTTGAGAGAAGCTGGCTACACATGGGCCAAATGTCGGGAGACAATGGACGGTTAAAAAGAAAAGGCCTGTGTGTGTATGTCGGTCTATCCAACAAAAGTCGTCTTCTATCAGACTGGCATGCTGGAAAACCAGCATCTGACTGACTTCAGATCAGCGCTCTCAGCCAATGGCAGAAGAAAAACAAATACTGTTTACCCGGCTTTATATTGACTACCCACCCATGAACGGCCATTAGAAGGGTTCAAATTTAGTTGCTCCCTGTTGAACTGGCTAAATTTTGATCCATCTATTCCTAGCTTTACTCTAGTACCAATCAGCTGCAGCACTGAGCGAAATAAAAATTTGGCAACATTCCTGTTCGAGAGAAACCGATTTATAGATTGACTTCCCACCCAGGAACGGCCATAGATGGATCAAAGTTCGGTTGGCCAAATTTTGATCCATCTATTTCCAGGTTTACTGGAACACCAATCGGCTGCAGCATTGATCGAAGGAAAATTTTCCAACATTCCTGTTCGAGAGAAGCCGATTGTTAGATTGACTTCTTTACAGCAGGAATAAAGTGAAGGTTCTGGAGTGGCCCTCTCAGTCTCCTGACCTCAATATCATTGAGCCACTCTGGGGAGATCTCAAACGTGCAGTTCATGCAAGACAGCCCAAGAATTTACAGGAACTGGAGGCTTTTTGCCAAGAGGAATGGGCAGCTTTACCATCTGAGAAGATAAAGAGCCTCATCCACAAATACCACAAAAGACTGCAAGCTGTCATTGATGTTAAAGGGGGCAATACACGGTATTACGAACTGGGGTATGGAAACTTTTAATCAGGGTCATTTGGGTAGTTTCTGTTGTGATTATGATTTAAAAAGAGTAAACACAGTTGATTGATAATAAATGGCTTCATCCAAACACTAACCATGAGTGAAAGAAAAGTTTTTGTGTTATCATTCATATTCTGTGAAAAATGGCCAGGAAATCATAAATTCTGCCAGGGCATGTAAACTTATGAGCACAACTGTAGATCGAAATTCAGTTGGTCCCTGCTGAACTGATCGAATTCCGATCCATCTATGCCCACCTTTACTCTAGCACCGTAGACTCCTATTTAGCAAACATAATGTACAACACATATACTTGTTCTTTGTGCTCCTGTCTCCAACACTCCTATGCCAGCCACACTCTCACAACACTAGCATACCGGGTATTTGGGTAATCTGTGCGTTCGTTCACGTATGTACTGTTGCTGATCCTGTTAGAGATGAAAGGTTCTTTGTGTTAATAACAAATACATACTTATTAACTTAATAATCTAAAGTTCTAAACAATGCTGGCCTATAATTATTACACAAAGGAAAATTAACCCTACATTCTGAGAATGCCTAACTGCATAAATGTATTCGAAACAAGAACTGTTTGTTGTTGCAAATAGCAAACAATCAACTTCTTCCTTTCTTGCTATCAGTGAGGTTTAGGAAGGGAGATCCTCAATTGTTGCCATGGGCAACAAAAACTGTTCTTTTACACAATTACATCTTGAGTCATTAATAATTATTCTTAGCTGACTATCGATCACCTGCTGCTAGGACTTGTACAACAACAACTAAAGTAACCACAGGGTAGATGTGACTTATTATATTACAGGTCCATGTGTTCTCACTATGACTACATCTAATCTACTCATTAATGTTGGCTGTATAGAATACACATTCATGGATTTGGTGCTGGGCACAGTAGGCTTGCACCTGGAGGAGGAGGAGGTTAGTTGGGGCCTTTTCTTCTTCTATTCGTAATGAAACTAACCACAAGGAGAAGAAAGTATAGGTTGCCTGATATAACATCTACCATTTCCTCTAAAGATGGCAATAGACAGCCTGAATCTCATTCAATTCCTGCTGAACTGGTTAAAATTCAAGCTGTGGGTGACCCTGCAAGCACCACCCGGCTTGACAAAAGTTGGTTTAAAAAAATTATTGGCCAAACAGTGACTGCATCAGGTGTATTCAGGCAGTCGTGGGTGCAGTGGCTGCTGAATACAATAGCTGACAATGGAGATTCCTCTATACATTCTGTTTACCGTGGTTAGGAGAATCAATTGCTTCTTACTAGTTGAGCCTGTGGGCTGAAAGAGACAAATTAAGCATTGTATGGCTATCTCTAAATCGGATCTTCACCCTTATGCCGTGTACACACGGTCGGACTTTCTATCCTACTTGGTCCGGCACACTTTCCGACGGACTTTGTCCGCCAGGTGCGCCGGACTTTAAAACGAACGGACTTGCCCACACACGCCGGGATTTTCCGGCGGGCTAGGTCCGCCCGTCTTTCCGACGGACTTTCGCCGGAGTTCCGGCGGACTTTCAGAATGAACGGACTTGCCCACACACGGACAAGTCCGTTCATTTTGAACGTGACTCAGGTGCGACGGGACTAGAAAAGGATGTCAATCTTGCCGCTTTTATCGGCTAAGCAGGCCCTTAGGTCTGGTATGGATTATAAAGGGGAACCCCTACGCCGAAAAAACGGCGTGGGGCCCCCCTAAAATCCATACCAGACCCCGATCCGAGCACGCAGCCTGGCCGGTCAGGAAAGGGGGTGGGGACGAGCGAGCGCCCCCCCCCCCCCCCTCCTGAACCGTACCAGGCCGCATGCCCTCAACATGGGGGGTGGGTGCTTTGGGGGAGGGGGCGCCCTGCGCCCCCCCCCCCAAAGCACCTTGTCCCCATGTTGATGAGGACAAGGGCCTCTTCCCGACAACCCTGGCCGTTGGTTGTCGGGGTCTGCGGGCGGGGGCTTATCGGAATCTGGGAGTCCCCTTTAATAAGGGGGCCTCCAGATCCCGGCCCCCCACCCTATGTAAATGAGTATGGGGTACATGGTACCCCTACCCATTTACCTAGGAAAAAAGTGTAAGTAATAAAACACACCACACAGGTTTTTAAAATATTTTATTAAACAGCTCCGGGGGGGGGGGATCTTCCTCCGGCTTCGGGGGTCCCTCCGCTTCATCTTCTCCCGGCGTCCGGTTGGTTCTTCTCCGCTCTCCGGCCTCTTCTCCCGGTGTCGCAGGTCTTCGGCCGGCCCCTCCGCTATCTTCATGTAGCTCTATTGCCAGCGGAGGTCCGGACTTCTGGGCTTCTTGGCTTCTTGGCTTCTCTTCTCTTCCCCCAGATGTTGACACGACGCTCTCTCCGGCTGGACTGGTCTCTGAGGGCTGCGTTGTGACTTATATAGGCGGAGACCCCGCCCCCATATGATGTCACAGTCCTTGGGCATGCTGGGACTGTGACGTTTTAGGGGGCGTGGTCGACCACGCCCCCTAAAACGTCACAGTCCCAGCATGCCCAAGGACTGTGACATCATATGGGGGCGGGGTCTCCGCCTATATAAGTCACAACGCAGCCCTCAGAGACCAGTCCAGCCGGAGAGAGCGTCGTGTCAACATCTGGGGGAAGAGAAGAGAAGAGAAGCCAAGAAGCCAAGAAGCCCAGAAGTCCGGACCTCCGCTGGCAATAGAGCTACATGAAGATAGCGGAGGGGCCGGCCGAAGACCTGCGACACCGGGAGAAGAGGCCGGAGAGCGGAGAAGAACCAACCGGACGCCGGGAGAAGATGAAGCGGAGGGACCCCCGAAGCCGGAGGAAGATCCCCCCCCCCCCCGGAGCTGTTTAATAAAATATTTTAAAAACCTGTGTGGTGTGTTTTATTACTTACACTTTTTTCCTAGGTAAATGGGTAGGGGTACCATGTACCCCATACTCATTTACATAGGGTGGGGGGCCGGGATCTGGGGGCCCCCTTATTAAAGGGGGCTCCCAGATTCTGATAAGCCCCCGCCCGCAGACCCCGACAACCAACGGCCAGGGTTGTCGGGAAGAGGCCCTTGTCCTCATCAACATGGGGACAAGGTGCTTTGGGGGGGGGGGGGCGCAGGGCGCCCCCTCCCCCAAAGCACCCACCCCCCATGTTGAGGGCATGCGGCCTGGTACGGTTCAGGAGGGGGGGGGGGCGCTCGCTCGTCCCCACCCCCTTTCCTGACCGGCCAGGCTGCGTGCTCGGATCGGGGTCTGGTATGGATTTTAGGGGGGGCCCCACGCCGTTTTTTCGGCGTAGGGGTTCCCCTTTATAATCCATACCAGACCTAAGGGCCTGGTATGCCCCGCGCTCGCCGCAATAGGAAGATTTGTTTTTCCTATTGCAGCGAGCGCGAAATGCAATACCCTGCCCTCGTGTCGTATTTGGTCTGTCGGACCAGCCTACACACGAGCGGGCTTTCCGTCGGACCAGCACACACACGAGCGGACTTTCCGCCCGAAACTGAGTCCGACGGAAAGATTTGAAACTTTCTTCAAATCTAGGTCCGGCGGGCTTTTGGGAAGAAGTCCGCCGGAAAAGTCCGCCGCCGCCCACACACGGGCGGATTGTCCGGCACACTCTGGTCCGCCGGACCAAGTATGCCGGAAAGTCCGACCGTGTGTACGCGGCATAAAGAGCATGTTGATCTTCCCTGCCCCCTCCCTTTCCCTCTCCTACACATTAAAGTTTTTTTTTCCGTTTTTAACAGTGCTTTAATTGAGCTGAAAAGCAGCTCTTCTACAATTGTCGTCTAGGTAAGAATCCCCACCCCAGTGCATGTTCAGATGCGCCACTGGGTTTGGGTCCCGAGAAAGCACTGCAGCACAATTGCACATGCGCTGGTTTCCCTGGCTATCTGCGCACACGCAGAGTTTTTCCTGCATGTGCAAACACTGCTACCAAGGACGTCAGGGACCTTCTCTGTCTTTGTGCGGGAGTGGAAAATCATCTGATGGGTCTGCAAGGAGCCAAAAATCAGAGTCAATGAGCACATCTGCCATTATGGTGGTAACGAGGGGGTGGGGTGGGGGGTCGAGCCACCCCTAGGCGGGACTGCAGTCCCATTTAAGCTGACCATACGTGGCTCGAATTTTGGCTGATTCCTAAAATTCAAGCTGTGAGTAGCCCTAAGACCACTACTGAGGTTTAAAACAGGGTTTCTAATTGTACTGTAACCTGGCTGCTTAGAAAACATCCCTGGATATCTAATACTGTATTAGTGTTCCTGTGCTAGTTAGACAAGATACTAAGGGAAAAAAAATGTATCCCTTTCCTACACCAATTGATGATCTGCACTGAGCTCATAACTCCCGCAAAACCTCACATTCTGAAAAACGTCACTAGTTGAAGCTCAATTGAGCTATCAGTTTAATCAGCTAAAGACATTCCATGCACATTAAGCATAAGGTGAGTAATGTATCATCATTTATTTTATTTTCTTTAGAAAGCAGATATAATCTAAGTAGAAAAGCCTGTCTCTTGCTAGAATGCTGCAGAGAAGGACTGCTGTTCCCTATGTGAAAGCGGTGGTTTCTCTGCAGAGGTCCAACATACCCACTGCTAAATCAGACTTATAGCTCTGCAATCAGTAAAGCTTACAAAGCAAAGGTCCTTCTTTGCAGCATGCTGGCAGTGGACAGGCTTTTCTACTCAGGCTATGACTGCTTTCTAAAGAACCATAAGACATAAAGAACCGTAAGGCCGGCAATACACAGTTCGAATCTGCTGAACCGGTCGAGATTCGGACCATTAATGGGCAGGCTGAAAGTACCAAGTTGATCGATCTATCAAATTGGGTACAAGCCAGCCTTACCCACACTATCCAAATGTAAAAAAAAAAACTGTTTTAGGCTGCCGTACACTTGCCGACCAGTCAAGTACCTGGTAAGTCATTGATCTTCAGGGGTAGTGCCGGCATCATTCCAGTACCATTTTTTTTAGAGCTGGCAGTCAGCTCTTTTGTAATAGCAATTGAAGCGGCTAACTAACTGCTATTATAAACAGCGGGAGGGGACGTTCCCCCTCTCTCCTCCGCGGCTTGCTGTCCTGTCCCACCGGGACTGCGTTTGGTATAGTAACCCATAAGCGATGACATGACCTCACTTACGGTTAACTCAGATCTCAACAGCGCCGTTTTAAAAAAAATCAAGTTCATTCAAAAACACAGATCTTGGTGTTTTGAATGCTTTTAAGTGCAAAGGAGGCATTTGGGGTCTTATAGACCCCAGATCTCTCCATAAAGAGTACCTTTTACATGCCTATTGCTGTCACAAGGATGTTTACATTCCTTGTGACAGCAATAAAAGTGATCAAAAATACAATTTAAAGCAACAGTGTAAAATTTAAAACAATAAAAGAAATTGATTAAAAAAAAAAAAATTTAAATGCTCCGACGCACCCGTGCTTGTGGGCAAAGGTGAATAGATGCATCGGTCCTGCATGCTCGCAAACAGCAATCATCCTACACATGTGAGGTATCCCCACGAACGTCAGATCATGGGCAATTAATTCTAGCACCAGGCCTCCTCTGTAAACCTAAAGCCGTAAACTGTAACGGCTTTTAAAGCGTTGCCTATGGAGAGTAAAATTTACGTAGTTTGTCGCCACTGCACAGGCGTGCGCAATTTTAATGTTTAGTATCTGTTTGCTTGGCATAACATTATCTTCTATAATTTACAAAAAAATTGGGTTAGGAATTATGTTTTTTGCATTAAAAAAAAAAAAGTGTATTTCTTCCTAAAAAACTGCGTTTGAAAAACGGCTGCACAAATACTGTGTGACATAAAAAATTGCAAAACCCGCCAAATTATTCTAGGGCCTCTGCTTTAAAAATAAGTATATTATGTTTGGGGGGTTTTAAATAATTTTCTAGCAAAAAAAACCAACCTGTTACATGTAAACAAAAAGTGCCAGAAAAAGCCTGGTCTTCAAGTGGTTAACAGAAAAAGAAGGTTTGTAATAGAAAGAGGTAAGAACCTAAATTAAATTTGCCTAAAATTTTGCGATATGTGTAATACATGTTGGGGGCAGAGTATACATGGCTAGAGTTTCACCTTAATGGACATGTCCCTTTTAAAATAGGTTATCTTTCAACTAGTTTAATTTAATGTTATGAAACTTTTTTTCTTCCTTATGTTTCATAGATTGTTGGCCTGACTTTGGGCTTGGAGTCTTATGCTGTGTACACACGGGCGGACTTTTCGTCCGGACTGGTCCGACGGGACAAATCCGTCGGACAATCCAACCGTGTGTGGGCTTCATCAGACCTGCAGCGGACTTTTTTGGTCGAAAATCAGACAGACTTTAGATTTGGTACATGTTTCAAATCTTTCCGACAGACTCTAGTCCGGTCGAAAAATCCGCTCGTCTGTTTGCTAGTCCAACGGGCGAAAACCGACGCTAGGGCAGCTATTGGCTACTGGCTATCAACTTCCTTATTTTAGTCCGGTGTACGTCGTCATGTACGAATCCGTCGGACTTTGGTGTGATCGTGTGTGCACAAGTCTGTTCGTTCGAAAGTCTGTCGGAAGTCCGTCAAAAGACGGTTGAAAGACCGTCGGACCTTTCATGCCGAAAAGTCCGTGTGTACACGGCATAACAGAGCCTGTGACTGTTATGCATACTTGTTCCAAGTCGGTGACTCGCAAAGTAAGGAAGCCAATGAGCAGCATGATAGTTAAAGGATAAGTTCACCTTTGTAAAAAAATAAATAAATGCGCATCTTTTTGCAGATATAAAAATGTGCGTTTATTATTGTTATTATTATATTTTACATTTTTTTACTAGGAGCCTGGAAAGTAGCGCACCTGCATGCAGCAGATTATAGGTGCAATGCAGAGCTCTTACACACTGTCACTGTAGCTGTCTGTTCGCACATCGTATGGGCAGGCAGTCACACACTGACAGGAAGAATCAATGAACTACAATGAGTGCTCAACAGAGTCTTGGTAGTTCATTGAGAACTAAAAGCTGACAGCCCCAAAGGCTGACAGTACTTGTAGTTCTCACAATCATGTCTTTTTAAAAATTGTGACAGTGAGTGGTGGGAGAAGATCCCCTGCTTGCTGTGACAACAGGAAACACAAAAGGTGAACTTATCCTTTAGGCAACTAGTATTTTAACCACATCACGACTGCCCTATAGCAGTTTTAGAAACCCAAAGTCAGGGACCCGGATGTGATGTGACTGAGAGGCGCCTCGACGTACATTTTGATTTACAACGTCATCAGGAAGGGTGGCAGTCACCCTTCCTGATGGCGTTGTAAAATGAAACTTACGAAGAGGCACCTTACGGTCACATCCGGGTCCCTGACTTCCGGTTTCTATATCTACACGGCAGTGGAACGCATGCCGACCCACAAGCGCGAGCCGGAGCGGTGTATGGTTCCTTCCTAGTGATTTGTGTGGGCTATACTGCATATTTGTCTGGTGAGTAGGAAATCCTAACTGAGCACATCGGGTGTGTTTTTTTTGCATTTACTGCCAAGTGGTGATGATGTTACACTTTATGCTACATTGGTAACTTATTACTGAAGATTATATGGACTTTATAAAGGGCTTTTTTATTATTAATTTACATTCACATTAACATTTAGCACATTGAACTTTGATGTATATCATGTATGAAGTTTAACAGTTTTTACTATTAATTTATGTCACTGTCATTATAATTGTGTTACCACCATTGCATTATTAGCGCCCCCTCATTATTGTTTCTTATCACCGCACATGCTGACGGCAAAACTATGTAGGAATGATGTTCTATAATGAACACTGTGGCGTTGATTTACTAAAACTGAAGCACTCAGAATCTGGTGAAGTTGGGGCCCCGCACGTACCCCATCTTGTGAGCAGCGTGGTGGGCAGTAGCGTCTCCCTGGGCCGCGGGCTGCTTGGTTCACCTGTGTGCGTCCTCTCCCTCCCTTCCTCCATGCGCCGAGGGTGTCCTGCCGATCAGATCTCCTTCTGGCCAATCGGGTGACCCGCTTCCTGATTGGCCAGTAGGAGATTCGGTGTTACAATAGCGAATATTCATTCGCTATTGTAACACAACTGGGTGGGCTCAAAACCCTTTTTTGAAGCCTATTAGTGCCTCTGGCTCTAATCGCGTGTTTCAAAAAAAATACCACCCCCCCATTGGAGTCCATGCATCCGGCGCCCCTGCATATGTAGATCAGGGGGCCGGACGCATGGATGGGGGGGCGGCACCAGTGCGCCCCTAGTGAACAGGCCGGCACTGTTGCTTAGTGTCTGGGACATGAAGGGAAGGGAAATTTCCCCAATGGTACACAAACAGCAATGTCAGGGGTTTTTACCCTTACCTACTCGATTCAAAACTAAAAAAAAGTTTTGTCTACAATTTAAATGAGTAGCTTTAGAAACGTCTTCAGTGTTTATACCTGCAGGAGAACCAGTACACCTACAAAACACCCTATCAAAGATATGTCCACCAAAGGTAAGGGATCAGGGTCATGTGACATGTGCCTAAGGGTAACATGAGAACACAATTTCTCATTACAGCTTTTATTATCAGTGATCCTGTTACTGAATCTGATGCAATGTTAGTGCCATTATGCTATAATACCTGTAATGCTCGCTCCAGACTTTCTAGCCGCTGACAGAGTCCCTGAACTGAGGCCTGTAGAGCCTCCACCGTAGCAGCAATCTGAGGGCTCAAGCTGTGTGATGAACTTCGGCACTTGTTCTGCCGTTCACTGGACATGTCTGAGTTTTCTGACTCACCAGGATTTCTCAAGCAGGCATTGCTGAAGGACGGTGCCTCTAAATAAAATAAAAACAAATGCTTATTCAGATTTAGAATAAAGTATTGAATGCAAAGATGACCAGGCAGCTGGCATTTTCTGAAGGAGATCTGCTATGGCAGCCTGCATACTTCTCACTCAACTGATTCCTTTACCACAGCGGTCTTACAGTGCCTTTAAAAAGTATTCATACCCCTTGACATTTTCCACATTTTGTCATGTTACAACCAAAAACATAAATGGATTTTATTGGGATTTTATGTGATAGATCAACACAAAGTGGCACAAAAAGACTTGTAGCTGTAATTTCAGCAAAAGGTGCTTCTACAAAGCATTGACTCAGGGGGGCTGAATACAAATGCACGCCACACTTTTCACATATTTATGCCACTTTGTGTTGGTCTATCACATAAAATCCCAATAAAATACATTTACGGTTTTGGTTGTAACATGACAAAATGTGGAAAATTTCAAGGGGTGTGAATACTTTTTCAAGGCATTTTAAAATGCTGGGCTCTGCCAGTGGCCAGTTCCAATCCATTCCTTATACTAAGGAATAAAAGGGATGTAATTTGGAGAAAGGAACTGTTCAGTATCTGGAAAACAATGCAGTCAAAGTGTAACTGTGGCCAGGTTATGGATAAGCAGATTTACATATTCCTAACAGCTTTACAACACTTTACTGACACTTGTAGCTACAGGCACGGTGGAGCAATTCATCCTCAAAGTTTACAGCAGAAGTAATGAAGTTTTTCAAGTTGTTTTCTCAGCAGGTGGGCACACCCTGCTCCTTCCTCCTAGCAGTGAATCAGTGCTCTTTTCTCCAAGAGTGCCTACTTTGTTTTTACATCAGAGAATAGAAGGTAGTTGAGCAGCTGCTGGGTTAGGGAGCATGGTGAGCTGAGCTGCTGAGTAGTTGCTGGGAGAGGAGAGAAGGATGAACTGCTCAGTTACTGTTGAAGGAAGGGGGGCCTGGGGAGCTGAGCTCCTGACTTACTGTTTGAAAGGGAGTAGAGTAAGCTAAGCAGAGCTGACCTGCTGGGGGAGCTGAACAAAGTCACTGCTAGGAGGGGTAGAAAACCTATGTTAGACTTACAGGTAACGGTATTTCTATGAACCTTCCAGGACGGCACACCTGAGAGATGAGGGCTCCTCCCTACAGGAAACACAATCGATTGACAGCTTGTTATAACTCCCCACCCTTCCACTTGATCCCCAGTTTGTAATAAAGTAATCCCCCAACCGGTTCACAAGGAGAATCACTCCACATGGGTACTCACCACCTAGTGTTCAGCTAATTTTTCCCTCTACATAGGGCGGGAAGTAGGCCTGCCGTCCTGGAGGGTTTGTAGAAATACCGTTACCGGTAAGCCTAACGTAGATTTTGTCCTATCACCTTCCAGGAAGGCACACCTGAGAGGATGATAAAGTAAACACAGGCCTACCTCTAGGGTGGGATCACAGCTTGTAGGACCTCCCGGCCAAAGGCCAAGTCTTGCTGTGACACTTCCACACAGTAGTGCTTTAGGAACGTATCGTGACTGGACCAGGTGGCCACGCTGCGGATTTGTTCCCAGGAGGCCCCTACTTTTTCAGCCCAGGAAGTTGCTAGTGACCTGGTTGAATGGGTCTTAACCTTTGCTGGTGCTGGGACTCCAGAACTCTCATAAGCCAGGGAGATAGCTCCCCTGATCCATCTGGAGACTGAGGCTTTAGAAGCCTGAACTCCCTTCCTTGGCCCAGCGTACAAAACTAGCAAGTGATTGGATTTCCTAAACTCTTTTGTTCTCTGTAAATAGGTAAGGAGACACCTTCTTACATCCAGACAATGACATTTCTTTTCTTTATCGTTTTTTGGTTTATCACAAAAAGACAGCAATGTTATATCTTGCGTCCTATGAAATAAGGTTGCTACCTTTGGTAGATACAAAGGGTCTGGCATGAGGGCGACTATGTGGCTGTATCAAAAAGAAGGGTTCCTTCATGGACAGCCCTTGCAGGTCCCCAAACCTCCTTTATATTTTTAAGGATAGAAACCTAAAGGGAACCTCCTCTATAGGTTCAAATGGGTGTTGAGATAACGCCTCTAACACCCTTGTCAAGTCCCATGGTGGGAAACTGAGTTTGGAGACTGGGGAAACTCTTTCCCCAGTCTCCAATCTGGATCTGGATCCACCTCCCCATCTGAGCTGTGGTCTGACCTGGCTTTCTATTCCCCCCCATCCTCCTCTACCTGAGCTAAAGGCAGTGACTGTGAGGGCGGGAAGAGAGCACTAGGTCCCCCTCCAGAGAGGCTTTCCTGGGAGGAAGTGCTTTCTCTAGGGGCAAGCTCCTCTGGGTCAGGACCCTGGGCTGCTGACTGCCCGGCGCCTTCACAGAAAGACTTGACTGTTGCCAGCATTTCCGTCTGCATAGATGAAAGAAACATTTTCATCAAAGTAGAAGCCTCTTTCCCTGCTAATTTATTGATACATTTATAGCAGAAGGGTTTTGAATGGGACTTTGGGAGTTTATCCTTACAGACACATTTTTTTGAGGAGCTATGCCCTGCTGGGGAAGGAAGCTGTTTATCTGGGGCCTCCTGGGTTCCGCTGGGGGATTCTGTAAGGCAGGAGATAGAGCATACATGTAATTTTACGCTGTCATCCCCCTAACTGCGGGCTTGTACTGGGGAAGGGTAAGGTGATTAGCAAAGCTCAGCCTGTTCTGGCAGGCCTAGGAATTCTCAGACTCCTAGAAGCCAGGACCTCGCACCCCCTTCCCCCCCTCACTTTCCAAGGGGGGTTTCTACTCACCGGGCTCCAACCTGGATCTGCCCGCAGTTGTAGTCACCTTCCCATCCTCCTGTTCTCCTGTTCCATGAGGAGGTTGGCTGGGTCCTGGGCTGCTGGTACTGCTTGTGGGGCTAGTACAGCGAGCCGACCGCTGTCCGCCGCCCTGCTCTGTCTCTCTACGTCGCTCTCCACGATGTTCTCCCGGTGGGTTTTTTAGTACTTCCGGGTCGTGCTGTTCTTCCAGCGCTGCCCACGTCCTTGCCGTGTACCAGAGAGAGGCTTGGAGTGCAGCACTTCCTGCAAAACGATTTCCGGAAATGAAGAGAGCAGCTGGCAGCGGCGTTTTATGCACATGCAGCGATAGCGCACACTTCCTGCGGCCAGAGCGCTGGTGCAGCCTTGAGGGCGACCTGTGAGAGGGACAAGCCTGCAGGTTATTTCAGCCCTCCCCGGCCTGTCTCAACAGGGGTCCATCCGACCCTCCCCGGTCATTTGGTCTTTAAACAAAACAAACATGCTGCTGTGTTCAAGAGAAACACAATCAATACTGGGGATAAAGGGGAATGGTGGGGACGTATAACAAGCTGTCAATTGATTGTGTTTCCTGTAGGGAGGAGCCCTCATCTCTCAGGTGTGCCGTCCTGGAAGGTGATAGGAGAAATATGTTTGTAGCACACCAAGGATCAGTAATCAATAGCCCAACCGTTTATTAAAATCAATAACATCAAAAGTAGTGTAGTGCAATGATCACTTTCAATAAATGCTTGGACTATTGATTACTGATCCTTGGTGTTTGCTGGGGACAGTGTTGGGACAAGGTCATCTAGAGCCCAGGGCAAACAGGCGAAATTGTGTTTCCCCCACCCCCAAGGTGTATGAGCATTATGTGACAACAAAACCCCTTGAGACTTGAGCAGCCTCAGATTTTCTGCTCTGAAATTTGAGAATACATTGCTCCACAGTGTCTGCAGCTACATAGGTTAGTGAGTGCTTGTTTTAAAGCATATTTAGCCCAATTATTTTAGTTTCTGCAGCAACAGACACCCTGAACACCACTTTTCCAGCAGACATCACTATCTATAAATATTGGCAGATTCAAAAGCGTGCTGTTTATTGAAATGACGTGCAGTGCTCATATGATTGATACCAGAATCCATGCCCAAGCTGTAATCTTTTAAAATAATTTGTTAGAGCAATTTGTACACAGCTAGCTGTCGTGTGTCAAAAACAAAATGAAGTTTACACCCTCTTAACCAAACACCTCAATCTGTACCTGGGTCATGATCCTTCCGCCTCTCTGCGCTGTGCCTCCTGGCCTTAGGCTTTGATTTTTTATGGGTGGCCCCAGAAGCCTGAAACAAGTGGGGATGAATCACGGAGCCGTCATCTTTAGCGTTCTGCAAGGTAGAAAATCATGGACATAAAGAACTGTCTACTAAGGATGGGGTAGAAAAATATATCTAAGCCATAAAAATTTAGTTTTGTTCAGGGATATTGCTAGGTTTCTTCAGCAGGGGCACTGACCTAGATCTCCAGCTAAGTGCCCAAGGTCTAAGGTCTGCAAATATTATCTCCTAGAGAGGGCCAGAGAGCCAACTGCTTATGTCTAAGGGGCAGAGCTGCAAATGTACCTTTGTATGAGACACATAGATATCCTTCTTGCATTGGGCACATAGTGTGTTAGAAGCTTCCAGTCTGGTGTACAGGGCAAGCAGCAGGCAGCTATATGATCTGTAAACCTAGGGCCAAGCACTAACTAAATGCAGTTCTGTGCAGTGCGATTTCATGAATGGGCTGAAATCGCACTGCATCGCAACAAAAGTAGTGCATGCACTACATTTGGAAACGCACTACAACCAGATCGCATGGTGCTTTTGTACCATGTGGTCCGGTGCGGGCAAACGCACTGGATTTGCAACCTGCATTTTAAGGTATAAGGGAAGGAAATGAGACACCAGTAGAAAGGAAAAAAGGAAAGAGAGATAAAAGATAGGGAAATAGTAAAGGATATTACTGTGTCACTCCTTAAAGTGTTAATAAACCCAGGACTCTGCATTCACTATATCTGGTTTCCCACAGTACACAGAACATGGAAATGCAATTTTAGTAAATATAAACTGCTAAATACCTTTTCTCATCAGCAGTATATAGCAGTATTGTAACTTCTATCAGTGTCCAGCCAAGCACTGGTTAAAGCTTGTAGGAGGAGTTTTCATTCTCCTCTGACTGTCCTATAAGGCTGCATGACCCCTGACCCTCTGCCTGAACAGTGCTGTTTGGCCCTGTGCTGATCACATGCACAGCCCCCCCCCCCCCCCCCCAAAAAAAAAACTCTCTAGCAATACACACCAAACTGAGCCAGTGCAGTCTGACTCCTAGGGCTCTGTACTATCAGCAGATGGATTGGGGACTGTGGAAGAAGGGGAGGACAGGCTCAAACAGCCTTTTTATACAATGCGGAGGATTAACCCCTTAGGTTCCACAGTGAGTATAACAAGCATGTTTTGCTGCATATACAGACTGATTTTACAGTTGTGGGTTTAGTAACACTTTAACTTTCGACCCAGGTGGTGCTCCCAAGAGTGTTCTGGATCTTTCAGGACCCTGGCTTTGTCACAGAGTGGTTTTCCCTCACCTGATCAGGTCCTAGTCTTTCCAGACTATCGGAGAAGTCTTCATTTTCTGACCCCCAGCTTTCCAGTCTCCTGTCACTTGCTTCTGACTGGGCAGCCTCACCTGGAAATGTCACAATAAATAGAAACATCAATATTGCTCTTCCACCATAACCTGAGTTTAGTAAGATCATCTGATCTGTTCCTACCATAAAACGAATCATTTTGACTCAGGTAACATCTCCAGTGGTGATAAATCCACAGGGCTTGTATCTTTTCTTTGGTGAAGTATGCTCTATTGCAGGAGTGCTCAACCTGTGGCCTATGAAGGCTTCTGATGTGGCCCATCACCTCTTGCTCTGGCATGGTGGGTTGGTAAGCCCAGATAATGATTAACGGGTTGCCGACCTGCCATCCCAGGGCATCAGAGCTGGTCACGGTAGCGGAGAAAGCAAGGAGCCATGGAGGTAGCAGGAGCCACTTAACCACTCCCAGTCAAGACCTATTCTGGCACTCCTCTCCTACATGTAAAAATCATAATTGTTTGTTTTTAGAAAGTTATTCAGATCTCCCAAACATTATATATATATATATAGTTTCACAGAGACCCTAGCGAATAAAATGGCGATCGTTGCAATTTTTTGTGTCACATGATATTTGCGCAGCAATTTTTCAGATGCGATTTTTTTTGAAAAAAACACTTTCATGAATTAAAACAAAACAGAAGTTAGCCTCATTTTTTTTTAAATGTGAAAGATGGTGTCACGCCGGGTAAATAGATACTCAACATGTCAAGCTTTAAAATTGCGCACACTCGTGGAATGGTGCCAAATTTTGGTATTTAAAAATCTCCATAGGCTACACTTTAAACATATTTACAGGTTACCAGTTTAGAGTTACAGAGAAGGTATTGCACTATAATTATTGCTCTCACGTTAATGTTTGCATCGATACCTTACATGTGTGATTTGAACACCGCTTACATATACGGGCGTGACCTACGCATGCATTTGATTCTGCATGCGGGGACAGGGGCCTTTAAATTTTTTTTTGTATATTTTATTTTTTTCACACTCTCCCTTAAAATTTTTATTTTTTATCACTATTATTCCTATTATAAGGAATGTAAACATTCCTTGTAATAGGAATATGACATGACAGGTCCTCTTTATGAAGAGATCTGAGGTCTATAAGTCCCCAGATCTCTCCTCTATGCTCGATAGCCTGCGGCCTCCGAGGGCCTGATTCATTCTCCAGCTCCGTCCCCTCCCACCGCCTGTAAAAGCAATCAAGTGGCTGAACAGCCGCTATGATTGCTTTTACATGAGAGGGAATTGCCAGCTGAAAAAAAACTACATTTGAATGATGCCTGCAGCTGCACTATATGGAAAAAAGTTTGTGGACACCTTGCTATCACACCTATATGACCTTGTTGAACATACCATTCCAAAACTATGGGCATTAGCGTGGAGTTATCCATCTTTTTGTGGCTACAACAGATCCATATTTCTGGTCAAGTATGACCATTAGCGTGACGTTATCCATCTCTTTGTGGCTACAACAGATCCATATTTCTGGTAACGCTTTCCACAAGATTTTAGATTGTGTCTGTGGAAACATGGGCCCATTCAGCCAAAAGAGCATTTGTGAGGTCAGATACTGAAGTTGGAGGCCTGGCACGCAATTGACATTCCAATTCATCTTCCCCAAACTGCTGCCACAAGCCTGGAAGTGTGGAATTGCCTAAAATGTCTTTGGATGCTGTAGCTTTAACAGGTCTTTCAATGGAAGCACCTGAAATCAATAATTTGGAGAGGTGGAGGGGTATCTAGCCATACAGGTAAGTATGATGATCCACCTGAAATCAATAATTTGGAGAGGTGGAGGGGTATCTAGCCGTATAGGTAATGCTGGCCATACACTATACAGAAAATCGTCCGAACCCATTTTCGAAAAACGAACGTTCGACCGTGACCGTAAACGATTGTGCCATCATATAATGACCGATAAATTGTTCAGTGGACATGAATAAATAATTTTTTGTTCGTTTTTTTACATATACCTAGTGCAGACAGTTCGGACGGGAAACACATTAACCTTGCAATTTATCGTACGTTCGGCAGAAATTTTCCAAACTTCCCGTTCGTTTTTTTCCCACAAAAACGTCACAAACGATTATCGATTTGTGCCCATTAACTTGCCGAAAAACGAACGAAGTGTCTATACGAACGATTTTTCGGCCGATTTTTCGTATAGTGTATGGCCAGCATTAGTATGATGATCCACTGTCCACAATCATTTGGATATATAGTGAAAAATGAATACATCAGTGAAGAGATTAAATGAAGACCATTTTTGCTGGATATGACAACCTGATTTAGAAATGCAGAGAGGATTTCTGTTATTTTGGCATTTCTGTTTTTTCTGTTTTCTTCCCATGCCCATTAATAAACCAACTGAGTAATGAGATTACAGTATATAACAATGATTTGTGTGACTTGGATAGTGACATTGGTGTGTACGTTGTTAGCGCCACCAAGACAGAAGGACAAACCAAGAACGCTCTGAGCAGTGTATTTAGAATTTTAATATGAAATAGGTCAAAAATTTGGTTTTAGATGCACCCCCCATCAAAACACACCGCTCAGAGCTCACAGCCATTGGCTGAGAGCACTGATCGGAAGATGTTTTTCAGGCATGCTCCTTTGACAGAAGCTGGACATTTGGCCGGCTTCTGTTAGACAGGCTGCCGTACACGTGGCCTGAACGTCGGAATGATTTTCTTTTCTTTTTCAACGCAGACATTGTTGGCAGGGGACTCCCTCCAATGGAGCCATTGTGTTCTCCAGGCGGGGGAAAATACTGCTGCTAGCAATAATTGCATGTAAAATCCGACAGGCCAGTTGTACCCAAGTTTATCAATCAACTTGGTTACATTCAGCCTGCCCATATATGGTTCGAATCTTGGAAGGTTCCTGCTGAACAGGGTGAGATTCGAACTGTCTATGGCCAGCTTTACTTAGCTTAAGGAGAGCAGATATGTTAGTATTGCTCAAGGATCAGGCCTTCAGCCAGATTGTAGGTAGGGCTTGAGCACAAAACATTCCAGAGTCCATCCTCAAGTCAGTACTCTAGAACAATCTAGTGGGACACACCAAGCTGGCGTGTTTTGGAGATCCACATTTTTCTCAAAGATGTCGTTTAGAAAAATGTTGTACAATATAAGTACAGGCAAGAAAGAACTCTGGAACATCCATGCCCGTGAGGACTGTCCCCTCCACTGACCATTTGGAGGATTTACGTGAGATTTGGGTGTCCTTTTTTTCTATTTATAGTATTAATAGATTTTAATAAGATACATATATTCATATTAGCCATTGTAACCTTGGGCACATGATTACAGCATCCATAAGGCTGCATTCACACCTGAGAGTATCGTTCTCAGGTGAAAAGTCGTGTGCTTTTACAGTGATATTGTACAAGTCAAAATGTCACCAATGTAAAAAAGTAGAAAAACGCCTGTAATCTGCCTAAAAAGAAGCTCATGTACTTTTTTGAGCTTTAGGCGTTTTGCTTCAGGCGACAGAATGCTCAGCTGTGAACAGGGGCCATTTAAATAAATGGGATTTCGCTTGCGGGGCATTTTGGAACTTTTGAGATGAATGCAAAAAAAACGCTCAGGTGTGAATGCAGCCTTAGACCCCTTTCACACTGGGGCGGTTTGCAGGCGTTATTGAGGTAAAAATAGCGCCTGCAAACCGACCCAAAACAGCTGCTGCTGTTTGTTCAGTGTGAAAGCCCGAGAGCTTTCACACTGAAGCGGTGCGCTGGCAGGAGAAGAAAAAATCTCCTGCAAGCCGCATCTTTGGAGCGGTGAAGGAGCGGTGTATTCACCGCTCCTAAACCGCTCCTGCCCATTGAAGTCAATGGCACAGCGCGGCTATACCGCGGCAATACCGCGGCTATAGCCTCGCTGTACGAGTGGTTTTAATCCTTTTTCGGCCGCCAGCGGGGGGTTAAAACCGCACCGCTAGCGGCCGAATACCGCGGTAAAACAGTGCTAAAAATAGCGCTGTTTTACCGCCGACGCCCCCTTCTGCCCCAGTGTGAAAGCAGCCTTAGAGTAAACAGCAACTACAGACTAGAATGTGGATAGCACACAGACCTACAGGGTCTCTGCGTTCCTCCTCTTGCCCTAGACCTCGATGAGCACCCAGTTCTGTTTGCTCTGGTTTGGATCCATATTGCTCTTCTCCTTCCTCTTTTGATGCCTGGTACTTGTCATCTTCAAAAGTCTCCTCTTCTGCAACATAAAACAAAGGAATTCTTAGCAGCCTCCCAGTAGTTGAATTGTGAACTGGTCTCCTAGAAGGGTTGTCTATGTCTGGCACAGATGAAAAAAGACAAACCATCATTGCATATCCAAAATAAAGGGGGAATCCGCTGCCTGTGCCAGAACTCTAAGAACTCCATTTTCCATGGACGACACTTTTAAAGCCCCCTGTAGCTCATCAGTTTAGCGCTATGGAGGAGGTCTGGTGCTAGAAATATATGTAGCATGTGTATTGCAATCAGTGTTTTCATGCATAGGAGTTGCTACGTTTGTAAGTGCGTATATGTGGGGGTGGCGGGCCTCAACATTTTTTTTGGGGGGGGGGGGGGGCGGGGGTTTTATGTGCTTGGGTGTAACTTTAAGTTTTTACAATTTAAAAAAAAACACTTTAATATTTTTGTTATCACATACGGGACAAAACACCCGTGTGGTGATTACAGGTCCTCTTTAATGGGACATCCAGGGTTTAAAAGGCCTCAGTTGTCTCCCCTGTGCTCCACTGAATGTAATGCAATGCAGATTGCATTGCAATACAGTGAGGAAAAAAAATATTTGATCCCCTGCTGATTTTGTACGTTTGCCCACTGACAAAGAAACAATCAGTCTAAAATTTTAATGGTAGGTTTATTTTAACAGTGAGAGACAGAATAACAACAAAAATATAAAAAAAAAAAAACGCATTTCAAAAAAGTTATAAATTAATTTGAATTTTAATGAGTGAAATAAGGTTTTGATCCCCTATCAATCAGCAAGATTTTTATGCTCCCAGGTGTCTTCTATACAGGTAACGAGCTGAGATTAGGAGCACTCTTAAAGGAAGTGCTCCTAATCTCAGCTTGTTACCTGTATAAAAGACACCTGTCCACAGAAGTAATCAATCATTTAAATTCCAATCTCTCCACCATGGCCAAGACCAAAGAGCTGTCCAAGGATGTCAGGGACAAGATTGTAGACCTACACAAGGCTGAAATGGGCTACAAGACCATCGCCAAGCAGCTTGGTGAGAGGGTGACAACAGTTGGTGCAATTATTTGCAAATGGAAAAAACACAAAATAACTGTCAATCTCCCTCGGTCTGGAGCTCCATGCAAGATCTCACCTCGTAGAGCTTCAATAATCATGAGGACGGTAAGGAATCAGCCCAGAACTACACAGCAGAATCCTGTCAATGATTTCAAGGCAGCTGGGACCATAGTCACCAAGAAAACAATTGATAACACGCTACGCCATGAAGGACTGAAATCCTGCAGCGCCCACAAGGTCCCCCTGCTCAAGAAAGCACATGTACAGGCCCATCTGAAGTTTGCTAATGAATATCTGAATGATTCAGAGGAGAACTGGGTGAAAGTGTTGTGGTCAGATGAGACCAAATTCAAGCTCCTTGACATCAACTCAACTGGCTGTGTTTGGAGGAGGAGGAATGCTGCCTATGACCCCAAAAACACCATCCCCATCGTCAAACATGGAGGTGGAAACATTATGCTTGTGGGGGGGGTTTCTGCTAAGGAGACAGGACAACTTCACCGCATTAAAGCGACGATGGATGGGACGATGGATGGGGCCATGTACCGTCAAACCTTGGATGAGAACCTCCTTCCCTTAGCCAGGGCATTGAAAATGGGTCGTGGATGGGTATTCCGGCATTACAATGACCCAAAACACACGGCCAAGGAAACAAAGGAGTGGCTCAGACCTTAATCCCATAGAAAATATGTGGAGGAAGCTGAAGGTTCAAGTTACCAAACGTCAGCCTCAAAACCTTAATGACTTGGAAAGGATCTGCATAGAGGAGTGGGACAAAAATCCCTCCTGAGATATGTGCAAACCTGGTGACCAACTACAAGAAATGTCTGACCTCTGTGCATACCAACAAGCATTTTGCAACCAAGTACTAAGTCATGTTTTGCGAAGGGGTCAAATACTTATTCTACTCAATAAAATGAAAATCAATTTATAATTTTTTTTAAATGCGTTTTTCTGGACATTTTTGTTGTTATTCTGTCTTTCACTGTTAAAATAAACCTACAATTAAAATTATAGAGTGATCATTTTTTTTGTCAGTGGGCAAACGTACAAAATTAGTGTAGCACTAACTCATGGTGGAGCTGCTGGTTTAAGCGGGTCTGTTACCTTCACTTTGCTTCCCCCTGTTTCACCGGCACCGGGTCTAGGGGTTCCGTTGAGTTTACTTCTGGACGACACACGCACCAACACTGGAGTACGTTTTCAATGCTTTATTGAACAGACAAACTTTAGGAAGTAGCAGGAAAGAGGCAGAAAAGGAAAACTTTCAGGAGAAACTCAAATATTTTCTTATAGAATCTTAGCGGCAAATGTCCTGGTAGAATTCAGATAATTAGGTGGAATGCGCTCCCCTCGTGGGACACCCTCCTTGCTCCCTTGCTCGTCTGGATAGGCCTCTCTCACCGGTCTAGCAGCCAGCACGCAGCACGAATCAAAAGTCTCTGCCACAGACTTGTTTGGGGGGGTGAATCCGTACAATCCTCTGCCACAGGATGTATCAGATTCCTCTGCAGTGAAAGTCAGTCACAGTGCCTGAACCTTTAAGCCGAACCGGCAACACTATGCTGTATAGTTACTTATTTTGGATACGTCCTTCAGCCGAGTCACCAGGCCCCTCTATAGACCAGCACGCTGCGTGATCTCTCCAAGACATGTCCTCCCCTGGGATCTCCTCGGCTGTCCAGCTTCGTCACACAGGACCGACAGCTCAGGACCATTCCTCGGCCGCGGTGGTAGGCCCCAGACAAGCCTCTGGACCCACCCCTGCGCCGCTGTATCGTGGGCCTCCCGATCGGAGGACCACGAGGTAGCTCCTTATCGCATACCTGTCGGCCAGGAGGGCCAGCAGGTGGCTGTAGAAAAAACCCTAGAACATGGCGTCTGTCCCATAAATACCCTCTTCCCAGAATGTAACTCGGAGGACCACCTCCACCGAGCTTGTCTCCGAGACAGAGGAGCATCTATACACTTCAACACGTTGCCTTTCCAACCCTGACCAGTGGCAACAGCGACACCCACCGGTCAGCATGGAAACACACACAACGTCAGCCAAGCTGGAACAGAGGCAGACTTTTAACCTTCCTAACACACAATTTACTAAATTTACCTAACCTGCGGTAGATTGTAAATCTACCAGCGCTACATTAGCAGGGGATCGAATACTTTTTTCCTCACTGTACATTCTTTCCCGGGTATGCTGGCCGGGGACACTGACAGGCAGACCTGGAAGTGACGTCAAACAAGCGCTTTTCGGGTCAGCAACAAGTTTGGCAACAACTTCTACCCAGCGGCACCTGCTATGTTGGTCCTGGATCCGCAGATAAGCAAGCAGAGCCCAGGATACATGGCAGGCATGTGCGGAGGGGGGATGAGCCATTACTTCAGTGTACGGCACCCCGAATGCTTCCATCTGGCAGGCAGGAGTCTGCTTGTCCGATTTATACACAATCCCGGTGGCTGCAGTCACTGGGGATGTGTGTAAAACTCCCCCACTGTCAGGTCCATACGAAGAATGGATCCCCTTAGCAGACAAGTCTTAGGGAGTGTCTGGATTCTTATGCAGGGTTTGGCCAGGGTTTATTAAAATTTTACTTGTATCTTGGTGCAGACATCTGAAAAATCAGTGATCAAATCACACAAGCAGGAAATTACATTTTCAGGGGGCTTTCTGTACAGAACGCCCCCAGGTTGTCATATTGCATTGAATTTTTTGACAGTTTTAGAAAATTACAGCAGCTGTGCATTGAAATGTAAAGGTCATTTTTCATAACATTAACTTACAGAATGGCTTGTGTTGCAATTTTATATGTTATTTTTTTTTTTTGAACGAAAGCAGAGTTTTCCTTTCCTACGTAGAATGAAAATTTTGCATAATACCAACAATTTCTGCACAACTTTGCAACATTCTCAATTAATACATTCCTAAAACAGATCCTAGTATAGGGCAAAGTTCTCAAAATCATTTGTGCAAACATTATTGCTTTGTTGTAACCTACAGTTTACATCAGGGGTCTCCAAACTGTCTAAACAAAGGGCCAGTTTATTGTACTTCAGACCTTAGGGGGGCCGGAATGTCACCAGTGGGAGGAGAAAATGCCCCAGTGTCAATGGTAGTGAAAAATTTACATAGTATCGATGGCTATTAGGAGGAGGAATAATGGCCCATCACTGGTAATAGTAGGAGGAATAATATCCCATTGTTGTTTTCAGTGGAAGGAACCGTGCCCAATCGTTTATTTTGGCAGGAGGAAAAGTTCCCTATAGTTGGTGTCAGTGAAAGATGCCCCATTGTTGGTGTCAGTAGAAGATGCCCCATTGTTGGTGTCAGTAGAAGATGCCCCATTGTTGGTGTCAGTAGAAGATGACCCATCGTTGGTGTCAGTGGGAGGAATACTGCCCCGCTATCGGTGTCAGTGTAAGGAATAGTGCTCTATTGTTGGTGTCAGTGGAAGGAATATTAAAAATACTGGATGAACCCTGTGCACATATTTATCCCTACTTTATATTGCAAAGTTTGCTGGAAAGGGTATAGCAGTGTGCAGAGGGTTCATCCAGTACTTTTGGTTTTAATATGTGGTCACACCCCTTTAGCACCTGGTAGATTATATGTATGTACAAACTATTGGGGTCTGAGCACAGAAGTGGAAGGAATAGTGCTCCATTGTTGGTGTCAGTGGAAGGAAAGAATCCTCAATCATCAGGAACAGTGTCCCAAGGGCCAAATAGAAGTAACGGGCCGCAGTTTGGAGAACACTGGCCTACATCATCAAGACACATCTGGATGGTGAATGTTTTTTGGAAGATAGCACTTTCCTAGAGATAAGATAAATCTTGGCCAAGCTGGGTTACCAACTCCATATACATTATAGTAGTGCATTCTTTTTCATTTGCCTATGGCACCAATGGGAAAGATTCATAAAAAGTACAACCAGAAAAGCTAAGGATGTTGACCATAGTAACAAGGCAATGGAAAAATTAAGCAAGGATTCCTACTGGATAATCACAGCCACCAATCAGATTTAAACCCACCTTGGTAGTTTGAATGTGACTGGCCATGCAGGAAGCTGAGAGAGAAAGAGGTTAGGTAGCACAGGCTACATAAAGTACACTGCTACTGCCCTATAGAGAGCTGTGTGTGCTTATTCTGCAGGGGGTTGCTTACAACTGAGGGAATTATCGGACTTTAGCACAGTTACACTACTTACTGGAGGATACAACAAGATTGTGTGGATAGCGTTAAGGCGGACCACTCACCAGTGATAGTCTTGAAAAAGGAATCTGGAGGGCGAGGCATATCTGGAATAACTTCATACAGGGGACGGAAAGGCTCAAACAGCTCAGGTGATGTATCTTCCAGAGGGACTGTGTCGATAATCTGAAATAAAAGATAGTAATGATGACTTACGTCTTCAGTGTTAAAGGGAAACTCCACCTTGTATGTTCCCCCCCACCACCCGGGCCTTTTTTAGTGAAAATAACTTTATATCTATATATACATCGTAAACTCTGTAGTATTTATAGAAGCCATGTGAAGTCATAGGCTATCCTTCTTCTTTTCTGGTGTGGCGTTGAGCAGTCCTTACTCCTGAACAGAGCAATGCCTATGTAATGAGGTTCGAGTGACTCTCTTTACCAAGAGTGCAATGAGCTCAAGCCAGCGTGATGCTGCACCCCAAGGGGTATGTGCCAATGACAACAATGGGCTCACAGGCAGTGGGCTGGATGATGCCAAGAATAATTCACCCTGGAGGAGGACTGGCGCTGGATTGAAAATCTTTGAGCTTGTGGGGGACAGTGCTGAAGAGAACCTGAATATTGAAGCAAAAGCTTATTTTATTTTATTATCATTATTTTTATACAGGATTTATATAGCGCCAACAGTTTGCGCAGCGTTTTGGAGGTCTGGGCTGCTTATCTTTTTTATCTTTATAAAGGTGGAGTTGGGCTTTAAGTATGAGATGGTTATCTGAGATAACAGTAACAATTCTGATTACTACTATTTATTCAGTTATAGGTGTATATTGATATCTGAATACTTTTATTGCATAGTCACATAGTCAAGGTTAAAAAAAAATACTTATCTAAAGGAAGGCTAAAAATATAGGTCAGGCTGATTTTCGTGGCAGTTAAAGAGAATCCTAGATGGGGTCACAAATGGAACAATATTTGTTAACTTAAAGTGGTTGTAAACCCTTCTATATACCCAGTGAAGTGACTGGCCTGATACACAGAGATGAAACCAATTCTCCTACATAAGTTTTACCTGTTTATCTGAAATCTTCTTTTCTTTACATCCATTCAAAGCTGAGCATTCAGAAAAAAGGGGTGGAGAGCTGAAGTTACACTCTACAGAGCTCAGTGAGAAGAGCTCTGAGAGCTGATTGAAAGGAAGAGACACACCCCCCTCCACACAGCACACAGGAACAGAGCTAAGGCTGTCAATCTGCTGAAGCTCCCTCCCCTGTCACCATTCAGGAAAAATGTCAGAAGTGACTCATGCTGCTAGCAGAGGAATAAAGCCACAGACAGAAATGACACTTAGTGCTTTGGATTGAGACAAGTACACACTATGGAGGGATATGCTTTGTTCATATTTCATGTCTGAGGTTTACAACCACTTTAACGGAGGAGTGTGAGAAGTCTAAATAGCGAGCCTTCGTACTCACCTACAGTATATGCGTGCAGCATGAATCTGATGCTGTAGCTGTTCCCTGCCATGTCTATGACCAAGAACTGAACGATCACATGACCGCTAATCACTCAATTCTCAATCTGCTTTGAGCAGAGAGCGGGAACTATCAGTCAGCACTAAGGATGAGCTCCAGTGTGTTCGCAAGCTGCACGTGCCGAGCCCACCAGGAACTCGGCACTGCACAGCGCTAATCACAAGCAGTGAGACATTTCCCGATGTGCAGCTGCAGAGATCGGGAAATGTCTCATTGCCTGTGATTAGCGCAGCACATTGTCGACTTCCTGGCGGGCTCTGCACGTGCAGCTTGCGAACACGCCGGAGCTCATCCTTAGTCAGCACTCTTTGCTCTAACCCTCCAGTGAGTTCAATGCTGTGGAGTAAGCTGAAAAGGCTGGCTCAGCCACTCGGCAGCATGCTGAGAGGCTGAGCCAGCTGCTGGTCAGTCATCTAGGTGGATCCAACCTTAAAGTTGGGATCCTTCCAAGCCTGGAAAGGCTCTGTGATGTCAGCCAACAGCACACTTTAGCCTACTGTTGGCTGAACCTGGGACACAGGAGTGCAGAAATAAGTGCACTGCTGTGACCCACAAGACAAGTATGACCAAAATAGCGTTGGCCATATTTCTCTTTTAAATGAATAGTGTGTACAGCAATAGCATTGAAAACGGAAATAATGGTGATATGAATGCCCCTGCTAAATATAAAAATAGTGTAAAATAAATAGCAACCACAGGGTGTGGGAGAATATACACAATGCAAAGCTGCATATCATACAGCCATACCTAGGCAAATAACAAATAAAGTGACAATGTGCATAAGTGCAAGTGATACACTAAAATATCATGTGCTCGGGAGTGAATAATTTAGTAAACAGCAAACATCCTTAATTCTTGATAGATATTCAGTGTCATAAAACATGTATCAAATAATGTCTTTATCTTCTTTATGATAAGCACAATAAAGAGCTGGATTGTATCCCTGCAGTATCCTCTTCCAAGAAAAACTCTATATACAGTGCAATAGACAGAACTTCATATAAGGTGCAAATAGAGTGATGGTGACTTTTTATATAGAGTGCAGATGACTGGAGACTTCTTGTCCTCAGTGCAAAACGTGATGTATAGATGTCCTCTCACCTTACTACTGTAAGGTAACAGCATGTAAATATATCTTTGCGGGTGTCAGATGTCTTCACTATGGATCTAGGTATCCACCGACCTCTGGAACTGGCGTTTTATGATCTACCGGTGTATGTCCCTCTATATGGCCGAAAGACCTCTGCCAGACATGGCTTACTTCAGCATAGCCTCATGAATTAGCGTGAGGAAGTATGGAAGGAAGCACAGGGGGGGATGCTCGATAGTGTAGTATGTTTAAAAGTATTTATTTAAAACGGCAAAAAAAACAATCAGAGTACTCACATTTGCAATGTAAGAAAAAATCAAAACAAACACGAGGTCGGTGGCTACCTAGATCCATAGTGAACACATCTGACACCTGCAAAGATATATTTACATGCTGTTACCTTACAGTAGTAAGGTAAGGAGACATCCATACATCACGTTTTGCACTGAGGACAAGAAGTCACCATTCATCTGCACTCTATATAAAAAGTCACCATCACTCTATTTGCACCTTATATGAAGTTCTGTCTATTGCACTGTAGAGTTTTTCTTGGAAGAGAATATTGCACGGATACAATCCAGTTCTTTCTTGTGCTTATCATAAAGAAATTATTTGATACTACATGTTTTATGTCACTGAATATCTATCAAGAATTAAGGACATTTGCTGTTGACTAGATTATTCACTCCTGAGCACATGATATTTTAGTGTATCACTTGCACTTATGCACATTGTCACTTTATTTGTTATTTGCCTAGGTATGGCTGTATGATATGCAGCTTTGCATTGTGTATATTCTCCCACACACTGTGGCTGGTATTTATTTTACAGCGCAGCACTATTTTTATATTTACTTATTTTAGGGTTTTGGTATCACCTCCAGTGTTTGCAGCAGTCTACGTTTTATTCATCTAGTGGCGCTGGGATATTTTTACTTATGTCCCTGCTGTGTTCTTATTTTTCTTGGGGCAAGCAGGATTTGTGCGTCTGAGGTCCCAGCCCCACCCACCATCTGCAATTATACTGAAGGGGTCCTAAGATTTCTCCCCCCGCAGGCTACTGTATTTCAACTGAGGGCACCCACAGCTGTCAGACACCCTGAACAGTGGTTGCATCTGATTGGATGTAGCTGCTGTTCAGTTGACAGTTTTTTGCCTGGCTCCTTCGATTTTAAGAACGAATGCTGTTGGGTGGAAGGGTACCAATAGGGCCATCCACAGCTTGGGTTTCACACCGTATATGGACTTGTGTTTTCCATTTCCTGTATATTACCAATGCTAGCCATACACAGCTGAACAGAAAATCAATTGATTGGCTCATCTATGCTAAACAGCGTAGATGGAGAAATCTCCACTGCCAGCAATTGTATGCAGGCAACTGATGCAACTGCCTGACTACCCAAACAGTGACTGCATCTGGGTGGATGCAGTCACTGTTTGGTCAATAATTTTTCATAGTCAGGTGATTTTTAAATCAACTATTTTTGATTTGGGTGGTGCTGGTAACTGCTCTCACGGCCTGAAATTTCAGCTGATTCAGCAGGAATTGGCTGAAATTCAGGTTGTATGTGGCCAGCTTATGCAAGCAAATGGACAGTCGGGTCCTGTCAGAGCCTGTTGGCACATCTGCACACACACACAGGTTATTTTCCATGCAACCACAGAGACGGGCAAGGTTTCGGAACTCCCTGCTTGCAGCCTTTGCCAGTGTGTAGGAATCCCTGCGCATGAGCGGATGGCCTGGGGAAATTGGTGCAGGCACAGAGGTAGCTGCAGGACTCTCTCGAGACTTGAGACCTGCGGCACATCTGCACACGCACAGGGAGAACTTCTAGCCTAGGCAGGAAAATTGGCAATTTGTAGGAGAGGGAGGAAAAGGCAGGGCAGAACTACATGACCTGGAAGCCCCTTTCACACAGACAGATTGATGAGGTCCGCCTAAAAAAACTGACAGGCAGACCCGTTCGGACCATCCATTGCCCTCTATGGAGAGGCAGATGTAAACAGACATTTGTCTGTTTACACTCGCCGACATCTGAACCTATCCGCTAAAAACAGACAGATGAAGGATCTATTCCTCATCCTTCTGGTGGATTGGATCAGATGACAGTTGGATGTAAACAGACAGTTTGTTTACATCCGACTGCCCATAGAGCAAAGTGGGCTGTGTCCCTGTCTGCTCTGCATAAGTGGAGCGGACACAGGCTTGTCATCCTCCTGCTCAGCTGGGATGAGCGGACAGATTCCCCGCTGAGCAGGCAGATCCGCTGACAGAGTCCACCCATGTGAAAGAGCCCTTAGGCTCACACTCGGGTGGCTTCAAAGTCGCCTGACTCTGAACCCACCCCGCACAGCTCGATTTCAGCGCAACTTGCAAAGGACTTCTTTAATAGAAGTCAATGCAAGCCGCTTTGCAGGAACCTTTTTCAGATTAGAATGTTTCCATTGCACTGAATCGAGCGTGATTTGTCAAGCGACTAAGAGCTAGTTTACACTTGCTTCAAAACATGGCTTCGGACACACTTTGTTAAAGCTCTCTGAATGCCAGTCAAAGCTCCTGTCACTAAATAAAATGGTTAGCTTACTGTCCTGTTTACACCCTGCTTTTGCTTGGTGCTTTGATGAGGCTTTGGTGGGGCTTTGGTGGAGCTTCGGTGGGGCTTCAGTGGGGCTTCAAGCGAGCTTTGCCATAGACTTCTATGACGGCTTTGAAGAAGCTTTGAAGCACCACTAAAGCAACAGTACATGGGGTATAATTTTTTGAAGCAAAGCCTAAGCAAAGCAAAGCAAAAGCAAGGTGTAAGCAGGACTGTAAGCTAACCATTTTATTTAGTGACAGGGGCTTTGACTAGCGTTCAGAGAGCTTTAACAAAGCCTGTCAGAAGCCTTGTTTTGAAGTGTAAACTATTTATTAATGTGTGTTAAAGCTGAAGAAAGTATAAATGAGCCCTATGTTGTCTGACAAGTCGCCCCAGTGTGAACCGACACTTAGGGTGAAGGTCATATTTAAGTACACTTTAGTCCACCAATTAATAAAATGTAATTTTGGATGAACTGACCCCTAAAGATTTTTTTTGCGGTCCCAACTGACATGAGAATGGCAGTGCCCCAAACAATCACACCACCATGTCTCAACTGCATTAGGACTATTTTAATAAAATTGTGCTGTTTTCAGTAATAACTCTCCGGGTGCTAACCAGTCTGCAGAAGCTGGAATCCGACAGGTTGCCATGGGTCAAAAAACACTTTCTGTTCTACTGTAATGAAATTAGCGGGTATGTATATTACCTTTTGGGCTACTTTCTTCATTTCTCTGATATAAGCACACATGGCATCTTCCTGGCTCATCTGACCCAGCTTGTTCCAGGCATCCCTGCAAACATCAATTAAGGATATGTAATAAGACTATCAAATTCACACACTCACCTTCATTTTCATGCCCCGCTATCAAAGATCTATGATAATTAGAATTTAAAGGCCATAAAAAGCTGACTTCATCCGGGGTCAAGGTTAAAGAGTTTACTAAGCCAAACATCTGCTTTGCGCTGCATGTCATCAGCAGGGGCGTAAATAAGGGGGGGTCAGGGGTGTTCAAACCCCCCCCAGAGTATCCTGGCAAAACGCACAGACAGTGTCCCTGCTGTTTAGCCTCAGCATCAGCACAGTAGAAGCAATCAGAGTTTCGGAGTGCAGCAGCCAGCCCCCCTTCTATTGTGCCCTACCCCCTCAGTTTAATAAGGGGTCCCCCTGAAAAGCATGAAATTACTGCGAGGTCTCAGATGCCAGCAATTGAGCGTGCACGGTTGAGGGAACTCCTAGACTCCTCAAGGTATCATATGACACAGCTGAAGGGAGACTGGGGATGCAGAAGTTTTCCTACTTCTGTGCCATGCTGAATCGGAGGTCTGGTAGGTGGGGAGGCATCAATTTTCTGTTTTGGGAAGGAGGAATTGAGAATTTCAGCCTGGGGGAGTTTCTTTTGGTGGGGGGTTAAGTAAAGGGGGGTGGGTTTGCTTTTGGAGAAGGGGGGAGTTTCTTGTAGAGAAGGTTACAGGGGGTGGTTAATGGCAAGGTGATCAGGAACAGCAGTGCTCCTGGCAATGTGGGGAGCTGGTTTCACCTACCATTTATTTTCCTTTATGTGTGAAAGGACCTCATGAAAGGCTTGCATGGCAGTTTTGAAAAGTCAAGAACTTAGTGCACTGTACACCTAGCACTCACTTGTAGTAATCCTAATGGTGGGCAACATAGGAATGTGATTGCTGACCTCCCTCAAAAAATACTAGTTGCTTGGCTGTCTCTGGCTGCAGTATGTTGGGTCAGGAACAAGCAAGCAGATCAGGGTCTGGTGGGTCGAACACTACAATCTCTCTGCCAAACTCTAATGAAATGAAGCACTCACAGTGGAAGCCAGAGACTGTGCTTCAAAGCAAAGCTCCACAGCAAGAAATAGGTGCTTTTTCCCTTACAATGATAATGTGATTTACTGTAGTTAGGCTGATCGGTTTCATGTGACGTGTTTATTTTACGACAGGTCCACTTTACACCTGCCCATAGACATTACATGAGCATCACTGCGAATGAATGATCTTGAAGAGAAAAGTTAATTGGCTGTTAAAAGTTGAACTCTGCACAAAACTTCCAGCGACCAAATAATATATATGGACTGTAAAATCACTGGTTACAGTTTCTTTTTTTATTGTGAGATTATATTATATATATATATATATATATATACACACACACACACATTGTCAAAAGTATTGGGACACCTGCCTTTACACACACACATGAACTTTACTGGCACCCCAGTCTTAGTCTGTAGGGTTCAATATTGAGTTGGCCCACCCTTTGCAGCTAAAACAGCTTCAACTCTTCTGGGAAGGCTGTCCACAAGGTTTAGGAGTGTGTCTATGTGAATGTTTGACCATTCTTCCAGAAGCGCATTTGTGAGGTCAGGCACTAATGTTGGACAAGAAGGCCTGGCTCCCAGTCCCCGCTTTAATTCATCCCAAAGGTGTCCTATCAGGTTGAGGTCAGGATTCTGTGCAGGCCAGTCAAGTTCCTGCACCCCAAACTTGCTCATTCATGTCTTTATGGACCTTGCTTTGTGCACTTGTGCAGTCATGTTGAAACAGGAAGGGGCCATCCCCAAACTGTTCCCACAAAGTAGGGAGCATGAAATTGTCCAAAATGTCTTGGTATGCTGACGCCTTAAGAGTTCCCTTCACTGGAACTAAGGGGCCAAGCCCAACCCCTGAAAAACAACTCCACACCATAATCCCCCCTCCACCAAATGATTTGGACCAGTGCACAAAGCCTGGGATGAATTAGAGCAGAGACTGCTAGCCAGGCCTTCTCGTCCACACCAGTGCCTGATCTCACAAATGCGCTTCTGGAAGAATGGTCAAACATTCCCATAGACACACTCCTAAACCTTGTGGACAGCCTTCCCAGAAGAGTTGAAGCTGTTATAACTGCAAAAGGTGGGCCAACTCAATATTGAGAGGAAAAGTTTGGGACTTTGTGTGAAGTATGCAACCCGGGTTGCATGCTTCACACAAAGTCCCAAACTTTTCCTCTCATTGTCTAGTAATTAGGGATGGGGGCACTGGGCTTGAGATGCCCTGTGCTTCATACAAAGCCCCAACATTTGTTTTTAATGTTTCTTCACCAACTCATTATTGAACCCTACGGCCGAAGACTGGGATGCCATTAAAGTTCATGTGTGTGTAAAGGCAGGCGTCCCAATACTTTTAAAAATATAGTGTATATATATATATATATATATATATATATATATATATATATATATATATATATATATATATATATAATTTGTGTGTGATTAGCTCTTGTGTATACAAAGTCTATTAGGGCTCATTCAGAAACAAGGAGAGAACTATACAGCCTAAACACTGACTTTTTCCGTACCTGGAATTCACATGTGTTGCATAGAGCCACAGTGTAAGATGAATAATCCTGCACACGGTTCTAAGTTCTAACATACAAACTTTATTTTTCCATCAGCAAACTGTACACACAAGAAGTGTGCTAACGCGTTTTAGCTGCATCCAGCCTCAGTTACAGCAGACTGTCTCCGTCCAGGGGTGTACATCCATACCTGTACAAATGTATACATTTGGATCTGCATTTCCAGCGTACGCTCACATCCTGTCATTGATTTGTACAGGTACAGATAGGTAACAACTGTGACTTATATGGCATCTGCTAAGCTGTTGCCATAAACAACATAGCTGCCTTGCTCACTGTATTTATTAACTGTACAGCAGCGATCGTACCACTTATATCTTCCAATGGGATCCCAGAAACCAGGGCGGCCGATATTGCAGGGTCCAACCGTGGCTTGCTTGTAGTAGCTGTAAAAGAGAAGCATCTCCTCATAGGAAGGGCGATAGGAGCCTAGAGAAAGAGAGATTAAAAGGGTCTGATTGCTGTATAGCCAAAAGCTTCACGTCTACTGTATATTAGCTTGTCCCATTCCCATGCCTATTAGATTGTAAGCTCTTATGGTCAGGGCCCTCCTAACCTCTTGTATCCTAATTCTACTTTCTCCCTTTATATTATAAAGCGCTGCACAAACTGTTCTATATAAATCCTGTATAATCATAAGAAAACCCAGAGGCGTAACTAGAACCTTCAGGGCCCGGTGCATGAAACCATGAAGGGCCCCTCACAGTGGCAGAACGCAAGGGCCATGACACATTTACCGACCCCTTCCCTGCTCTCCATCTTGAAGGCATCCACCGCAGCAGCCGGCGGGAGAGGAGGAGGGAGGCCGGGGGAGTACACAGAAGCCTGATCACAGCAGGAGGTGGATAGGAGGGGTGGCGGGGCGACATGTAGAGGAACTGATCCCCTCTGTTTTCTGCCTGCAGCCCCTGAACGGCGGATCGGTTCCTCTATATGCTGCCCCCACTGCCCCTCCTATCCCAGTTAACAGGGAACCACACGGGCCCCCTGGAGCATGGTCCTGTGTCGCAATTGCGGCCCCTGCCCCTGATAAAACCATAGACATTAAGAAGTTGTAGCCCTCTGTGTTCCAGTCTTCTGGGAAGGCTTTCTGCAGGATTCCGGAGTGTGTATGTGGGAATCTCTGTCCATTCAGCCAAAAAGAGCATTTTTGATGTCATATACAGATTTTGGATGACAAGACATGGCTTGTAGTTGGCGTTCTAGTTAATGCCAAAAGGTTGAGGCCAGGGCTCTGTGCAGGCCACACGGGTACCTCCACACCAAACCCATCAAACTGTGTCCTAATAGAGCTGGCTTTGTGCACAAAAAATCAATAATTAAGATGGTTCTATGTCTTTCTCACTCTACTTAAAAAAAAAAAGGGCTTTTATAGCTGTGCCCCTGTTTGATTCACCTTCACTTCCTGTGCCAGTGACCAAACAGGAAGGGAGAGGAAATAATCTCAACAGGGACACTGACAGCAAATAAAAAAATAATTCTTCTGGGCAGCATTAAAGCCCCTACCAAAGTGTTAAGGGGCCTGGATAGGGTAAGTACCCGCTCCCATCCTCCACCACAAATCCTGGAGACCTTATATACTCGGGCAGGGTCTCTCAAACCCTTCTCCACTCCACTCGGAATAAACAAATCTATTCTCAGTGGATATGCTCTGTCTGTTGATATTAGAGATTGCATTTAATATTTATTATTACAGGTAAGATAATACAATGTGGACATTGTAAAACGTTGTACAAGGTATTGTGTACATGTCAATACGTAGAGATATATTGTATAACTTGTGTTAACATATAATAGATAACGAAAGATGATGAGAGGCAGAAACTTATACATCTGGTGTAGTAAAATGGTTAAATGGTTACCGTGAAGTAGTGGTATTTACACCCCCCGGGGACCCCCATTGGGACCTCTTTTGTCTCCTGGGGGGGGGGGGAAGAGTTAAACTTGGTGGTACGTGGGTAACCAAAGTAAATATTTTTACAGTAATCATATATTAAGAAGTTTAAATATTCGAATATTCCATACTGACTCGATAACAATAAAAATTTATTGAATTAAAAAAATATATATATATATTTATTATTACAGAACTAGGCAGGTTATACATACCACTTTTTGGCAAGCTCTGAATAACTGACACCGCAGCATTGAACTGTCTCCGGTATCCACTCTCATCTTGATCTGTCCCCATATATCCAGAGTACGACCCCGCAGTCTCAGAGGCGGCGTGAAATCCCAGTGATTTCTAAATCCCTGTGCTTTCTGTAGAGAACAAAAGTACTGCCAGTTATTGCTGTGCCAGAGAAACGCTCTATCCTGATAAAAGGTGACCTCTGATCTGCAGGTATTTACTTGGATAGGATGCGATAACCAGTAAAAATAGTTGTACTGTAAGCTCAGGCACATTCTACAAATTTTGAAGAAGTACTGTGGGTATACCGGGACTTGTGGTTCATCGATAGCTGCAGGTTGGCCAAACAAGGCCTGGAGGAACATGATAAGGAGTTGGCCGATATCCAATGTGACCTGATGACAGTGACATAGTTGATAGACTAAGTGACCTTGACACTAATAGGACTGGGTGAAATTTATACAAGTTGACACTAAAAATGTCATTTACAATGTCAAGTACTGTAAAAAAAAGATGTTTGTATCTGCTTTGCAGTGGTGGCTCTAGACTTGCTGTGCAACCAGATCCCTTTTGGCCCTCAACGTGAGCATGCCCTTCGGTCATGGTGCCACCTGCTTAGACTACACCTTTGCTCGGAGCTCCCAGGGCAGATACCGTGCACTCATTTCCACTTAATAAGCAGGATTTAATTAGGTCCCATTTGCTACCTGGCAGGGCTGAGTGCAGGGGAATAATTTGCTTTAAGTACTTACAGTAGGCTGTGACTGCAAGTACAGTCATTAAATCTCTACTCCTTGCCACATCTCACTATTTTTTCATCCCCTACAAATGAAAATCAGAGCATGCAGAACCCCTTATGCCTTATACATGATCCAGGTCAGTAAAATTGTAGAAGGCAAAACATGTGTATGACAGCCAGGCAATTTGCATTCTCAGAATGAGGTTAGTAGTCACAACACCATGTTTTCCTCATGACTGGTTTACTTTAACCAAGCTCCAGGTAGATGCAAAAAAAATAATCAATTAATGCAGGTATTTGTCAACTAAAAGTAGTTGCATGCATTATTAACTGAAACTATTATAAGACATTAAATCTGAGTGTATCAGCTTCTTGCAATCCCCTGTACAGAATAATTCAAACTGGGAGAAACCTGACACAGGATTCACGCAAATACAGAGTTCTCTGGAATATTGATTTTGAGCAAAGAAAGATGGTTTTTCAACTTTCTCCGGGTTTTGGTATTCCTGGATTGGGTTCTGGAGCTAGAACACTTTGAAGAGCTCTGGAAGGCTGGAAGTCTTCAACCCAGTGTTCAGGTCTTGCTAAGGACCAGAAGGGTCTGTCTATAGGTGCACACAGCCTTTATAACAACAAATTTGGGCATAACTCAGGGCTTCTGTTGGAGAAGACAGGTATACTCTGCTCAGGAGACAGTACTTCATGCTGGACACAGGGGGTTCCTTGTCCAGAGAGCTGAGAGAGTCGAGGCAACTAAGCAAGTTCATAGGACTGAGGGAACCTAGAGGTCTTAGAGGACTGAGAGAGACCAGGGTTTCAGGAGGCCCCCTATTGAGACGGCTAAGCAAGTCTGGAGGACTGAGCGCTGAGATGACTAGGTGAGTCCAGGGGACTGAGAGAATCTAAAGGTGTGCAAAAACTGAGAGAGTCCTGATAGCTGAGTGTGTCAAGAGAGCTAGGTGAGCCAGGAGAGCTAAGAGTGTTCGGAAAGAGCCAGAAGAGAGTGTTCGGAGAGCTAAGAGTGTCCAGGAGAGCTGCGAGAGGCAGGAGATCGAAGAGTGTCCAGAGAGGGAAGAGTGTTCAGAAAGCAAAGAGAGAGCTGACAGAGCCAGGAGAGCTGAGAGTTGTCAGGAACCATGAATCAGATGGAGACCGAAAATGCAATAAAAAAATCACACCTTTTAATATAGTGGTAAAAATGGTCCAAATAGTAAAACAAAATCAAAACATAGCCAGGGTTTGGTAATCAAAGTGGGTAGTCAGTGCAAGCCAGTAGTAAATCAGGAAGCCAGAGATCAGTGTAGTCGGAGACAGCAAACAGCATCACGAACCAGAAGGGACATCAGCCAGGCAAGTCTTTAACAGGAACACAGCAGAGAATCTACACGAGGAAATGATCACCAGGTGAGGCACTTTTGAACGATGAGTGCTTGCAATTAACCGACAACTGAGCACTGAGACAGGAGGGCTGAGCCCTGTTCTGACAAGAGTGTCCAGACAGCTGAGAGAGCCAGAGAGCAGAGTGTGTCTGGAGAGCTGAGAAAGCAAGGGGTGCTGAGAGTGTCCGGACAGCTGAGAGGGCCAGGAGAGCCGGAGAGTGTCTGTACAGCTGAGAGATCCAGGAGAGCTGAGAGTGTCCGGACAGCCAGGAGAGAGAGTGTCCAGACAGCTGAGAGAGCCAGGAGAGCGGAGAGAGTGTCCGCAGAGAGCAGAGTGTGTCTGGAGAGCTGAGAGAGCCAGGGGAGCCAGGGGAGCTGAGTGTCCGGACAGCTGAGAGGGCCAAGAGAGCTGAGAGCGTCCATACAGCTGAGAGAGCCAATAGAGAGAGAGAGAGAGAGTGTCCAGACAGCTGAGGGAGCCAGGACAGCTGGGGGAGAGGCATAGGAACACAGAGGTACTTTGTGAGATGGTCCGAGGGGCTAGCCAACAGCCAAAGGCCAGGGTTTAAGGCATAAGTAACAAAGCTGCTGAAGAGAAGCCAGGTGGCTTAGCTACTATTTTCACGGTTCCTGTTTTGATGGTGAAAAACCCCTGTGTAGGCAACTACTTTATGTTGGATTTTAATTTCGTTTAATAATAGTAGGCTGACCAGTCCTCCTAAAACATAGTTCTGACTAGAATGGACTCACTAAAAATGTTACTAGCGCTGAGTTAAATTCCCCAAATATCACATTATTCATTGTCCAATCAGCCGGCTGGGGGGTGAGGAGTTGACCTAGCTGTATTGGTTATCTGCAGTAAAGAAACGTATAAATTGTCTGGCAGGTGAAACAACTCCCACATACCGTATGGAACTCAACTGCATATTTAGTTGTTTGTCTGGAGTACAGTTCTGAGTACTTTGATTGGAGTATAGTCCTTCTACAAAGGAGCCCGGATGATCGGCAGGAAAAAGCAGACATGTCTCCATCCTGAGCACCTGTACACCTCTAATCAGGGCCGTCTTTAAGGCAGGGCAAAAGGGGCAGCTGCCCTGGGCCCTGTCATTGTTGTGGGGCCCAAAGCAGCTGCCTCATACTTGCCAACTATCCCGGTTTAAATTCCCTTGTCCTTTGAAGTTTTAGTCCTGTGCTGTGTCCCAATATCTCAGTGTGAAGTGCTGGTACTAATGCTGCCCAGCTCTGCCTTATTGTTGTGTACAGATGACTCACCTGCAGACCCTGTGTTTACATGTAAATAACCGGCATTTATATGTAAATAGCGGTGGCATTCATAAGTAAATAGCTGCGGCCAGCGGCATTGATATGTAAATAAAGGCGGCATTCATATGTATATCATGCCCCCCTGCAGTGAGGAGATGATGTGCGGTAACCTCTAGCAACCAATCAGTGAGCAGTAATACTGTACAGTAATCTATAGCAACCAATTAACAAGCAGAAATCATTTGCTGTAACCTCTAGCAACTAATCAGTAAGCCGTAATGTGTGCGGTAACCTCTAGCAACCAGTCAGTAATCAGTAATGATATGCTGTAACCACTGGCAACCAATTGCAATTGCTGCCTGATCTGATAAAGTAAACTGATTTTAAGTCTAGCTGCTATTGTATGTCTCGGAGCAGGTGGAGATTGAAGTTGCATGGGGGGGGACCAAGAAAATTTTTGCCCAGGGTCCAATCAATATTAAAGATGACCCTGCCTTTAATCAACCTCTCCTTGTCATTTGGGGCCCCATATGCATCAGCAAAGGCAATATATCTGTTGCTCTATACAAGTGTACCTGTCACTCACATGTGGTGGAGATAGGCATTGTGTGGGCAGCTTATTAAATCATCAGGAACTTCTGGCATTATCAGTGTGATAGAGCAGATGGGTAGCTAATGCAGATCTACATGGAAGCAAAATAAGCCGTACAGTGACCATCATTAAAAATCCAAATTAAACCTATTATTGTTCTCTCTCCCACACCAGCAGTAAACCAGCATTGTGCATGTCTTTTAGACCAGTGGTCCTCGACCTTATTGAGACAAGGGTCCAGTAAATTCTTCCAAAACTTTCTATGTCCCAA
This sequence comes from Lithobates clamitans, assembly GCA_037952925.1. Classification (NCBI taxonomy): domain Eukaryota; kingdom Metazoa; phylum Chordata; class Amphibia; order Anura; family Ranidae; genus Lithobates; species Lithobates clamitans. The sequence goes on from JBBGZY010001195.1 coordinate 1,371,596, forward strand.
GAATAATTGGATGTTTATAATCATACAATAAAAGTATGGAAATGCAAAGTATGTATTGAAATGCTGGAAATCTCTGCATAGAACTGGGTGTCACTGTGGGGGGGGGGGGGGGGGGGGGTTATGGGACTCTGAAGCAGACTTGGTGGCCCTGTAGGGGATGAGGTTTTGGAAGGGGCTGGGGTCTCTCCAGTGCGTTGAGGGCTTTGTGGGGCACAGTGGGAGACTGGAGGTCACTGTTAGGCTTAGGAGGCACTGTGGGGGCATTATGGGGGGGCTGGAGGCTCTGCAGCAGGCTAGGGGGCACTGTGGAAGGTTGGGGAACACTGTAGTATGGGGAATGAGGACTCTCTGGAGACCTAGGGACAATAAGGGTTTGTTGAGGGGCACATTCGTGTTTTTACTGCTCCCCAACCATTACCTCTTTAGCTGCAGAGGCAGTGGCCAGGGATGTACTAATGCCGCAGCTGCAGCACTAATTATAGCCCTTGCCGCTTCGATCAAGCATAGCCAATGCCGAGCGCGACCCATTCAAGCAAAAGTGCTTTTGTGGGGTTCAAGATATTAAAGTGGAGTTCCACCCACTTTTACAACTCTTCAGCATCCCTCACTAAACTATGCACTGTAAACAAATTGAATATTTTTAATTTTTTTTCTCAGCACCTACTGTATATCTGCTGTATTCATTTTTCACTTCCTCCTCCCTGGCCGCGGCCCATCGCATCATTTCCTGTTTGCAATGCCTTCTGGGAAGGGGCGGCAACTTCCTCTGAAACTGCCATTGCTATGGAAACCTGACCTGAAACCTATTACACTGCTTGTGCTGCACTGAGCATGTGCGAGATCTGCAAGGATGAGATCCAGGAAGAAATACAGTCTGGCTTCAGATGCCCACACTTAAGATGGCCACAGCCTGCTGTAATTTTATAAAATAACAAACTACTGCTATAAACTAACAAAACAGACCTTAGTTTACAGATTAACTTTACTAGAATACATTAAGCTTGTGTATTATAGGGGTATTTTTATTTAAAAAGTATAATTTCGGCCGGAACACCACTTTAAAGCAGGCGGCGCGAAGGTGAATCAACACCTCCTCAGCACCTGTCAAATGCCCTCTGAAGAGAGATCCTAACGCGGGATCCTTAGATCATACACTAGGATTTAAAGTGACACTGGTTTAAAAGTGATCGTAAAGGCTTTTATTTTAAATTTATTTTAAATAACAAACATGTTACACTGACCTCCTCTGTGCAATAGTATTCAGCACAGCAGCTTTGAACCTCCTCTTCTGGGGTCCACCGCTGACACTTTTACTTGGTGCACCCCCATAGGAAGCCGCATTCCTGTGGAGGCACACCTGTGGGCCCGATCCCATGCCAGGTTGTGTGCATCCATAGACCAACACATAGTGTGGCTCGGCCCCGCCCCCCCCAGCCCCCCCCCGCTCACAGGATTTGATTGACAGCAGACAATTTTTTTTAAGCAGAGCAGAGACCCCAGAGAATAAAATGGCGGTTATTGCAATATTTTATGTCACACGGTATTTGTGCAGCGGTCTTTTAATGGAAATTTGTGGGGAAAAAATACACTTTAATGAATTAAAATAAACAAAACAGTAAAGTTAGTCCATTTTTTGTATAATGTGAAAGATGATGTTACTCCATGTAAATAGATACCTAACATGTCATGCTTTAAAATTGTGCACGCTCGTGGAACGGCGACAAACTACGGTACTTAAAAATCTCCATAGGCGACACTTTAAATTTTTTTACAGGTTACCAGTTTAGAGTTACAGAGGTGATCTTGTGCTAGAATTATTTCTCGCGGCGATACCTCACATGTGTGTTTAGAACACAGTTTACATACGTGGGAGCGACTTACATATGCGCGCAAGCACGGAGGGATAGGGTGCTTTACATTTTTTTATTTTCTCTTATTTATTTTACTTTTTATTTTTACACTGTCGTTTAATTTTATTTTATTTTTTTAATCACTTTTATTCCTATTACAAGGAATGTAAACAGAAATTATTTAGAAATAAACATGACAGGTCCTCTTTATTGAGAGCTTTGAGGTCAAAAAGACCCCAGATCTCTCATTTACCTTTAAAAGGAAAAAAAAAGAAAAGAAATTTTGCCTTAAAAAAAAAAAAAAAAATCCTTTCTGTCTGCCAGAGAACAGGAAGTGATGTCAGAGGTCGCTCCGGTCCTCCAAGGGCATAGAGTCGAGAAGCGAAGGCGTTTGTAAGTCACGCATGCATATGTAAACTGTGTTCTCACCACACATGTAAGTTATCTCCGCGACCATTAGAGCGAGAGCAATAATTCTAGCACTAAACCTCCTCTAACTCTAAACAGGTAACCTGTAAAAAAATTTAAAGCGTCACCTATGGAGATTTTTAAGTACAGTGGAACCTTGGTTTGCGAGTAACGCGGTTAACGAGCGTTTTCGCAAACCGAGCACTGTATTTCTAAAATTCCTGCCTTTTCTGACGTTTTCGAGGCTCTCCGGCGCCCCCCGCCTCTGGCCGCATGCGGTATTGCATCCCATTGAAGTAAATGCGGAACGAATTATTTTCGTTTCCATTGACTTCAATGGGAAAACTTGCTTTGATATGCGAGTACATTGGATTACGAGCATAGTCCTGGAACGGATTATGCTCGTAATCCGAGGTTCCACTGTACCTTAGTTTGTCACCATTTGAAAAAAACACTGCTCGAATACAGTGTGACATAAAAAATTGTAACAATTGCATTTTTATTCTCTAGGGTCTCTGCTAAAAAAAAAAATATATAATATATATATATATATATATATATATATATATATATATATATATATATGTATATATATAATATATTATATATGGTCCTGTCAGAGGAGAGGAGACCGATGGTATGTTCCCAGTACAGAGGAACACCGATTGGTCTCCTCCCCTAGTGAGTCTCCTCCCCCTACAGTTAGAAACACTCCCTAGCAAACACAGTTAACCCCTCGATCACCACCTAGTGTTAACCCCTTCCCTGCCAGTCACATTTATACAGTAATCAGTGCATTTTTATAGCACGGATCGCTGTATAAATGTGAATGGTCCCAAAAATGTGTCAAAAGTGTCCGATGTGTCCGCCGCAATATCGCAGTCACGATAAAAATCGCGGATCGCCGCCATTACTTGTAAAAAAAAAATAATAATAAAAATGTTATAAATCTATCCCCTATTTTGTAGACGCTATAACTTTTGCGCAAACCAATCAATATACGCTTATTGCGATTTTTTTTTTACCAAAAATATGTAGAAGAATATATAATCGGCCTAAACTGAGGAAAAAATTTGTTTTAAAGAAAAAAAAATTGGATATTTATTATTGCAAAAAGTAAAAAAAATATTGTTTTTTTTCAAACTTGTCGCTCTTCTTTTGTTTATAGCGCAAAAAATAAAAAACGCAGAATTGATCAAATACACCCAAAGAAAGCTCTATTTGTGGGGAAAAAATGATAACAATTTCATCTGGGTACAGTGTTGTATGACCGCGCAATTGTCATTCAAAATGCGACAGCGCTGAAAGCTGTAAAAATGCTTGGGCAGGAAGGGGGTGAAAATGCTCTGTATTGAGGTGGTTAAAGTGATTGTAAAGTCAGGTTTTTTTATCTTAATGCATTCTATGCATTAAGATAAGAAACCATCTGTGTGCAGCAGCTCCCCTTAGCCCCCCTAATACTTACCTGAGCCCCATCTCTATCCGGCGATGTTGTACCAGACTCCGGCTGCCCAGGACTCTCTCTCCTCATTGACTATCATTGAGGAGAAAGAGGGGGCGGGGCCGGGCTCCGTGTCTGATTGTACACACAGAGCTGCGGCTCAGGTGCCCCCATAGCAAGCTGCTTTCTGATGGGGCACTCAATAGTAGGGAGGGGCCAGGAGCGCCGAAGAGGGACCTGAGAAGAGGAGGATCGGGTCTGCTCTGTGCAAAACCAACTGCAGAGAAGGTAAGTATAACATGTTTGTTATTTTTAACAGAAAAAAACCCCCGAGACTTTAGTATTACTTTAAACTTGTAAACAAAAGTTGCCAGAAAAGGCTTGGTCTTCAAGTGGATATATACTTTTTAATGATCACATAATCTCTATTCTCAGCTGCATAAGGAGCTCAGAAAGCTTGGGGAGGAGAAACAGTAGCACACTGATCTTCCAAGTGAATGGCTGGGAGGGGAGGGTGGTGTCAGAGCAAAGCTGATTATTGCAGAACAGGCCACAGTGTGCTCTCCTGCTTAGTGTGGTCAGTTTTTAATAATAAGCCAGAGGGACTGGCAGGAACACCAGGGATTCACACAAATGGAGAAATACAAAGAGAACAGATACTTTTTTATACAAGTACATGTTACAGCAGGCACATATCAGGAATATGAAATGTTGGGGTAACATATTCTTTATAGGGATTGAAACAGGTAGGGAGGAGGCAATACAACGCAAATGCTTTTTAAGAGCAATCTGAAAGCAGATCATTCTTCAAAAAGCAAAGGAAGTGTAAACGAGGCCTTACTTTGTCACATCCCCTTCAAATTCGCGGTTGCCCCAGTAGCCATCTTGTTTCCTATGTTTTGATTGTAAGCTCTTCTGAGCAGGGCCCTCTTAATCCTCTTGTATCTTATTGTATTATAACTGTATTGTCCCCCTTTTATATTGTAAAGCGCTGCACAAACTGTTGGCGCTATATAAATCCTGTATAATAATATAATAATAATAATGTTTTCCCATTCCCTGCCCTTCAAGCCTGGGATCTTTATGCTTAGATTCACATTACGGTCGCCAACACAGAATGCCCTATGCACTGCTATGTTGGTTATGAGCCTGGATAGGCCTGTTTTATACATGGTTAACCTAATGGCACTGTATACCTGACTAATTACCTCTGCTTAGTTACACTAAATGATTGTAAACGATTTAAAAACCTGGTATATGCTGGACTTTCCAGAGGTGTCCTGTCCGCTGCACCGGAAAACACACACGGCTATAAACAGATGTCAGAGGGTGATCAGTAAAAATAAAACAGATGCCTCTTAGATTGTAAGCTCTAAGGAACAGGGCCCTCTGATTCCTACTGTATTAAAGTGTATTGTATTTGTACTGTCTACCCTCAAGTTGTAAAGCTCTACGTAAACTGTTGGCGCTATATAAATCCTGTATAGTAATAATAACTCCTATTGCTGTTCAATATTAAACCTTTAGGCCGGGTTCACACTGTAATCCACTGCGGATCGCACAGGAGCACTGTGCGTCCCTGTTTCCCCGTTTCAGGGATGAATCAGGTCCGATTCTATGCCTGAATTCGGCCCTGAAACGGAGCCAAAGTCGCACAGCGTTTCTGTGCAGTGCGCTCCACAGCCGCAACGGAGATATGTGAACCGGCTCCATGGGGAGCCAGTCACATTCTCCTGCTATTTGAATTGGATGCGGAGCAAACCCCCATCTAATTCGCATAGGTTTGAACCCGGCCTCAAAGAAAGTCAGAAAGAATCTAAAGAATGTCATTCTAAAATCTCAGGCGCTTATAGTAAATTCTTCGTCATTAGGTGGGATCTGGTCCGCATGTTACAACAGCTTGCTCTGCAGAAACAGCACATGATACCATACAGCTCTGCAAACGCTCTTTCCAAATGCGTCTTACAACCAGCGCTGCTGTTGCTTGTTGTAAAATACTGCGTCATTAAAGTGGACCTGTCATCAGATTTTTTCATACATAAACACACGGGCTGGTGTGAACAATACCCAGGGGCAATATAGAGCTGCATATCTTCCATGGAAATCTGAAGTGCATAAACACTATTTTTTGATCTTTACGAGTCCATTCACATATTTCCATGTGAGCTAGCGCGTGTTTTTTGTGGTTTGAAGCTTGGGCAGCTGCAACCGGAATAAGGGCTCATTCATACCAGGTTGGTCAAGCTGCCGAGGGGCACATGGAAAAGGATTGTTTTCTCTGTGCCCCGTTTACACCACACTTGTGCAGTGGTGTGCATTGTGTAAAAAAAGCAGCATGCCTGCAATTTTACGTACGTCACCACTCTGCAGCTCTTTGGCCTCATGCACACAGGGCGTTAGAAAAAACGAGCTGCAAAGCCATTACCAACGCCAGCAAAAAGCGGCTGTACAAACAAGCTTTTTGCGTTGGCATTAATTCGCGTTTAGCAGCGTTTCTTCGCCTCTATTCAAAATCAATGGTTCCCTATGAGAGCTGTCTTAACTGATCTGACTTTCAGCCCATTAATTTGAATAGAAGTCGCAGCCAAGTCGGATCATCATGATCCTACTTGTGGTGCGACTTGTGCTCTGAGGTTCTTGAAGGGAAACCCCACGGTGTGGGGTCCCCCCCAAGATCCATACCTGGCCCTTTGAGTCTGCTATGGTTCTTGAAAGGGAACCTCACGCCAAAATGAAAAAAAAAATGGCGTGAGACTCCCCCTAGGACCAAAACATCTTGTCCCCATATTGATGGGGACAAGGGCCTCTTCTTGACAACCCTGGGCAATGGTTGTGCGGGTCTGTGGGCAGGGGGCTTATCGAAATCTGGAAGCCTTCTTTAACAAGGTGGCCCCCAGATCTCGGCCCTCCCTATGAGAATTAGTATAGGGTACATTGTACCCCTACCCATTCATCCCCAAAAAAGGCAGTGTAGTGTAAATAAAAACAAGAGACAGTTTTGACATGTCCTTAATTAAAAATCTTCCTCCGGTCTTCTCTGCCGCTGCTGTATTCTCTGCTGCCGACCCGGTCTTCCTCCGACGCCGTCCCCTACGTTGTGCCAGCTCTGCTCTCTGCCAGTTCTTTTATAGCCATGGGGTGTGGCCATCAGGGGCGGGGTCTCATGGTGAAACCATGGCCACGCCCTATGGCTATATAACAACCGGCAGAGAGGGGAGCTGGCACAACGACGGAAAACAGTGTCAGAGGAGGACCGGGTCGGCAGCAGAGAAGATCGGAGGAAGATTTTTAATAAAAGACGTGTCAAAACCATCTCTTGTTTTATTTACACTACACTGCCTTTTTTGGGGTGAATGGGTAGGGGTACAATGTACCCCATTCTCATTCACATGGGGGGGGCGGGACCCCATGGCAATTTTTATTTTTTATTTTTGGAGTGGGTTCTTCTTCAAGATTCTCAGACTGCCGCACCACAAGTCGGATCATTATGATGACACTTCTATTCAAATCAATGGGCTGAAAGTCAGACGGCTCACATAGGGAACCATTGATTTTGACAAAAAAAAAAACGCTTGACGCGGTTAACATTCTGTCCACCTTTAAGCCGCGTTTAGCAGCATCAGATGTTTTTACAGCTGTAACGCTGGTCTTCAGAACATGCTGACCCTGGGGTTTTTTTGCAGCTTAAAAACACCTATGTCACCTACAGCTCCTAAAAGCCTGTGTGTGCATGAGGCCATAGAATAACATGAAGAGGCGTTTTTAAGCGGCAAAAAAAAGTCTGACGCTGGCTGGTAAAAGCATCTGTAAATGCGACCTGTGTGCATGAGGCCTGAAGTTGAAGGGTTTTTTTTCCACTTTCAATAAACTTTAAATTAAAAAAAAAAAAAAAAAAAGCAAATAGTTGTCAAAATTAATTGCACCGCCCCACAATGTACATCACAGCATGTATGTTAGTCTACATTTACACAGGCAATTTGCACACCCAGCAGCAAGAATCTGCAGCTTGAATGACAGCTGAGTGTGTGCAAAGCAGGTAATCGCTAGCTGTGCGAACAGTCATGGATAGCTGCGGCCAACCAATGATTACCTGCGGTGACTGTGGCTGGATGCAAAAAGGCTGCCTGAGCCATATCAGTCCCTGACCACAGGTAATCGCTGGCTATGCGAACAGTCACGAATAGCTGCACCCGCCGTCAGCCTGGAATTACATTATATAGACTGAGTGGCTGCACATATCTGTGACTGTTCACACAGCCAATGATTCCCTGCAGTGATTGTGGCTGGATGCAAAAAGGCTGCTTGAGCCATGATCATCTGTCCCTGACTGCAGGTAATTGCTGGGCGTGAGAACAGTCACAGATAGCTGTGCCTGACATCAGCCTGTCATTGCATTATATGGACTGAGTGGCCGCAGGTATCCATGACTGTTCGCGCAGCCAAGGATTACGTGCAGGGATTGTGGCTGGATGCAAAAATGATGATCATTTGTCCATGACTGCAGATAATTGCTGGCTGTGCGAACAGTCATGAATAGCTGCGCCCACCGCCGGCCTGTCATTGCATTATATGGACTGAGTGGCTGCAGCTATGCATGACTGTTCCCACAGCCAATGATTGCCTTCGGTGATTGTGGCTGGATACAAAAAGGCTGCTTAAGCCATGATCATCTGTCTCTGACCACAGGTAATCACTGCCTGTTAATTTGAGAGAGAATGTAGGTGTGGCGCTGTTCTAATTAGTAAATATTTGGTTTATATCTGTTCTGGTGATCCTGCTGCGTTGCACCCTCTGCAATATTCAAGAATATATAAAACCAACTAAGGAGAAACTAAAAAAGATATGCAGAAGGATATTACTGGCAGTATGTACCACTTTCAGTGTGTTCTGTTCAACTTGGTCTATATCTGCTTTGGTACTGCACCCCCTGCATTGGCAAATGCAAAAATGGGCACCAAATCTTCTGCTGGGTAGGCCCAGTTGGAAAGGAATGTGTGGTAAAATCCCTAGAGGATCAGAAGTGAGAATCAAGCAGTAGGTGATATGAACCCCCAATTTTGTAATTGGTGTACTTATGTGCTACACCCTCTGCATAAAATAAGTGTTTATCTGGTACAACCCTATGTGCTTCTATAACCCTTATGGGTGAGAAAATATAAGTGTGAATTAAAAATAAAACTAGAAAATTGATAAATGCAATAGAATCAAGTGATCAGATTGACATGTGTTGCACCCTCTGCCTGGTGCTATACAAAAAATAGAAAAGATAATAATAAAAAATGATAAAGTGTGGTGGTCTGTTCCTTTGAGATGGATACCTGATATTGACTTTATGTTTGATTCTACTCATAGTAGGACTGTCTCCTCATCAAGCTTCGGGACTTTGTCCCACCTTGCCTGTTTAGGTATGCCACAGTCGTGGCGTTGTCCGATTGCACCTTTACGTCTCTCCCCTGTATTGCTAGTTTGAACACTTTTAATGCTTCCCCCACAGCTTGTAGCTCTCTCATGAGGCTTGGGATCATTTGGAGGTCCATTTTCCCTGTGAGCAGAGGCCCTCCATGTGTGCCCCCCAGCCTAGGGCGCTGGCATCGGTGGCGATCCTGATTGGATTGGATTGAGCCCATTTGCGCCCTTTGAAGTATCGAAGCGGATTGAGCCACCATTGGAGTGTTTGTTTGGCTGTAGTCGGAACAGGAATGGACTTGTCTAGGGATGAGTGGCTGCCATCCCACTGGGACAGAATGTAGTTCTGTAGAGGTCTCATGTGAATCTGTGCCCAGGTGATAGCTGGAATAGAAGACATCATCAGTCCTAGTACGGCCATTCCTTGTCTGAATGTTATGGCGTTGGTCCCTCTTAGGGAGGTTACTGCCTGTGTGATTTTTTCGTTCTTTTCTTCCGTTAGGAAGGTTTTTATTAGTCTAGAGTCCAGTACATAGCCCAAATATACCACTCTCTGGCTTGGGGTCATCTGTGATTTTTCTGCATTCACTATCCATCCCAGGTTTTGCAGATAGGACATACTTGTGCGCAGGTTGTTCTCTAGGGCCTCTGCTGATTCCGCAAAGAACAGTAGATTGTCTAAGTATGGTATTATGCCAATACCTTGTTGTGTTAGACCTTTTAACGCTTCTGCCATTATCTTTGAGAAGGTTCTTGGTGCCGAAGAGATGCCGAAAGGGAGAGCGGTGTACTGTAGGTGCAGAGTGGTTGCTGGTCCTTGTATTGCGAACCTCAAGAATTTTTGATGATCCTCCTTTATGGGGAAATGTAGGTAGGCATCCTGTAGGTCTATTGTCGCCATGAATGTCTCCCGTGGTAGGATGTTTCTGATCGAGTAAATAGACTCCATACTGAATTTTTTGTATTTTATTCTTCGGTTGAGTGGTTTGAGGTTCAGTATGAGTCTTAAGCTTGCCTGATGGCTTTTTCTTTGCAAAGATATGGGGAAAAAAACCTCCTTTGTTCCTCTTTTTGAGGTACATGGCAAATCACCTTCTGATCCAGTAGGTTCTGCAGAGATTCCAAAAAGGCCTTTGCTCGATCGTCGTCCCTTGGCAGCATGGTTACTAGGTACTTGGTTGGGGGGCAGGTGGAGAATTCTATCGCGTAGCCATCCGTTATGGTGCGTATGATGAATTTGTTTTTTGTTGCTTCCATCCATTGGTGGGAAAAGGCTGCGAGTCTGCCCCCCACCTGGACACAGTCATTGTTTTTTGTTCTTTAGGTTAGGAGGCTTGAGGATGAATTCACCCTTGCCTTTTTTGTTTTGATGTCCCCAGCGCTTTTTTGTTCCCGGCTTGTTGAATTTTTTGAATTGCTGAAAGGGCGACTTCTCTTGTTTCTTTTTGGGGAAAGCCCTTGTTCTTTGCTGCGGTCCTGTCTAGGACCGTTTCTAGTTCAGGCCCAAAAAGTAGGTCTCCAGTGAATGGAATCCCGCATAGTCTGTTCTTGGAAGAGATATCACCTCCCCAAGACTTCAGCCACAGGGCTCTTCGGGCTGAGTTGAGTAGTGCTGTGGCCCTTGAAGATATCCTGACGGTTTCAGCTGAGGCATCTGCTAGAAAAGCTGCCACTCTGGTTAGTGTAGGGATGGTTTTTATTAATTCTACCCTAGGTGTGTCACTCTCCAGTAGTTCTTGAAGCTGGGTTAACTAGATTAATAAAGTCCGGGCTGTGCAGGTGGAAGCTATTGCTGGATTCAGGTTCGCAGCCCCTGCTTCCCAGGCCCTCTTTAAAAGGGCTTTTCTTGTCCATGGGGTCGCTTAAGGTACCCGCGTCGTCAAAGGCTAAGTCAGATTTATTTGTGACTTTTGCCAGAGAGGCATCCACTTTGGGACATTTAGCCCAGGTTTTGGTGTCTGTCTCTGCAAACGTGTATCTGCGTTTGACTGTGGCTGGTATGAAGAATTTTTTCTCCGTGTCTTCCCAGTCTTTTTTGACGATATCTTTGAGAGTTTGCTGAACAGGGAATTTTCTAGGTTTCCTGGGTTGTAGCCCTTTATACATCTCGTCATGTATTGTGAGCTCTGCGTCTTTTTGTTCTTTAATACCTAGCGTGTCCGCTATGGCTTTTCAAAAGCTATCTGTATCCTCTGAGAGAAATAAGTTGCCCTCTGAAACCGCATGTTCCTCATCAGAGTCTGAGCAAAGTCCATCCTCCGATTCGGATTGTTCGGATTCATCCGAATCCTCTTCTTGTTCTGTCTGTTCCCTGTTACCTGAAGAAATGCATGTCCCGCTGGTAGACGGGGTACTGGTCTGACTGGCACTTGATGGCGCTTCCAACTTTTCAATAGCTGAGCGTAGTGGCGCCATGGTGCTCTGTATTTCTTTCTTGAAAGAGAAGAGCAGATCTTTCAGATACCCTTGCGATTCTTTGGCCACCATTTTGTCTATACATTTTTGACATAGGGTTTTTTTTCTATTTGGGAGAAAACCGGTGGCTGCATGAAGCACGTGTTTTGTTGCTTTTCACTTTCCTTTCCTCAGGGGTCTTTCCCTGAAATCAAGCATAAAAAAGGTCCCAGTGAGGTAGGCGGTTAAAAGCTGCCTGTAAGTAGGCATTTTTACAGTAAGGTTAAGACAGAGGTGACTCTGGAGTATTCTGGTTTACCTTGGAGCTGTCCTGGCTTGCAGGATCTGCAGGGCAGGGTGGAGAAGCATCAGACATGGTCAGCCACCAGGATCCTCTGCTTAGAGGGGCCTTTTAACTGCTTCCTGCTTAAGCTCCGGCCCCGCCCCCAGCTGACCCCGCGCAGGTTGGTGGACATACCTTCACATGCCGCTGCAGTTGGTGTCCTCCTTTCCGAGTGTCCAATACGGAGGGGGACTCTGCTGCAATATACACACACACATATATATATATTTTTTTTTAATTCCCGTCCCCGGAAGTGATGAAATCGCAAGTGTCCCGCTCTGTATCTCCTGGAAGCAGACTATGGAAAAATGGCCGCTTAACCGGAAATGACGATTTTTCGGCGCCTTCTTGGTACACCCCGCAGAGCCTTCACGAGGAGAGGCTTGTTCTGCGGTGTGCGCAGGACGCCGATCGCGGCGAAAATAGCGGTAATTGGGCGGGCGGCGGGAGCGGACATCACCAGAGTAAGAGAGGAAAAAAGATTATAGCAGTGAGACACCTACCCATCTGGCGTGGCGGCGGCCTGTGGTCAGGGGGTAATATACATCCATCCCCCTCCTCTGTACACCCTTGATATCTGGAAGAGATTCCAGATGAAAAACTGCAGTAGGTCCCTTGATCAGCGGCATGGGGTAAATTTCAGTGCATTATTGCAGCTTGGGGGGGATGACTGCAGACCCCTCTGTAGGGGTGAAATCTCAGGCAGAGCAATTCTGCTCAAATTTGCTGCTCCTGCTCGCCCTCCCAAGGCCCGCTGGGCTGGATGGGATGCTGGCACGGGGGTCTCCTACAACTAGCACAGAGACAGAGGTAAAATAACAAACGTTTCTTTTGCAGCTCCTGTGGGTCCGGAGGAAACACAAACAAACTGAGGCACGCAGGTAAGACTGTGAAATTTATAATGGTGGACTAATGTGTTTCCTGTTTCAGGGAGGAGGAGCCTATCTCTCGGATGCTGCCCTGGAAGACGATGTTTTGTTTGTTTGTGTTTCCTCCGGACCCACAGGAGCTGCAAATTTATGAAGAAAGATTATTTTTTACAAAATGTTATAACAGGAAAATGTTCAGTATTTTTCAATTTATATAGCAAAAAATAAAAACCCAGTGGTGATTAACTACTTGAGCTCTGAAAGGTTTTACCCCCTTCATGACCAGGCCATTTTTTGCTATTTAGTACTGCGCCACTTTAATCATTCTTGTCAAACCAATCTATTAACCTTCTATGAGGAGGTGAGCTGTCATCTAGATAACGGAAGGCCCGTAGACGTGGTATATCTGGATTTTGCAAAAGCATTTGATACAGTTCCCCATAAACGTTTATTGTACAAAGTAATGTCAGTTGGCATGGACCATAGGGTGAGTACATGGATTGAAAACTGGCTACAAGGGAGAGTTCAGAGGGTGGTGATAAATGGGGAGTACTCGGAATGGTCAGCGGTGGGTAGTGGGGTTCCCCAGGGTTCTGTCCTGGGACCAATCCTATTTAATTTGTTCATAAATGACCTGGAGGATGGGATAAAGAGCTCAATCTCTGTATTTGTGGACAATACTAAACTAAGCAGGGCAATAACTTCTCCGCAGGATGTGGAAACCTTGCAAGAAGATCTGAACAAAATAACGGGGTGGGCAACTACATGGCAAATGAGGTTTAATGTAGAAAAATTTAAAATAATGCCTTTGGGTGGCAAAAATATGAATGCAATCTATACACTGGGGGAATCTAGGATGGAAAAGGACCTGGGGGTTCTAGTAGATGACAGGCTCAGCAATGGCATGCAATGCCAAGCTGCTGCAAGCAAAGAAAACAGAATATTGGCATGCATTAAAAAGGGGATCAACTCCAGAGATAAAACGATAATTCTCTGACTCTACAAGACTCTGGTCCGGCTGCACCTAGAGTATGCGCTGTCCAGTTCTGGGGACCAGCCCTCAGGAAGGATGTGCTGGAACTGGAGAGAGTCCAGAGAAGGGCAACAAAACGAATAAAGGGACTGGAGGATTTCAGTTATGAGGAAAGATTACAAGCACTGAACTTATTCTCTTTGGAGAAGAGACACTTGAGAGGGGATATGATTTCAATGTACAAATACCGGACTGGTGACCCCACAATGGGGATAAAACTTTTCAGCTGAAGGGAGTTTAATAAGACACGCGGCCATTCACTAAAATTAGAACAAAAGCGGTTTAATCTTAATCCCTTGCCGACCGGATCACGCAGATATACGTCGACAGGAGGGCACATACAGGCATATTAACATACCTGTACGTTGCCCTTTAAGACGTGGCATTGTGGGCGCCGCGAGCTCTGTGAGTGTGATCGCGGGTCCCGTGGACTCTATGTCCGCGGGGATACCCGCGATCGTCTCACGAAGAGGAAGAACTGGAAATGCTGATGTAAACAAGCATTTCCCCATTCTTCCTAGTGACAGGACACTGATCACAGCTCCCTGTGATCGGGAGCGGTGATCAGTGTTATGTCACACGTAGCCCATCCCCCCCACAGTTAGAATCACTCCCTAGGACACACTTAACCCCAGCAGCGTCCCCTAGTGGTTAACCCCTTCCCTGCCAGTCACATTTACACAGTAATCAGTGCATTTTTAATCGCACTGATTGCTGTATAAATGTGAATGGTCCCAAAATAGCGCCAAAAGTGTCCGATCTGTCCACCATAATGTCGCAGTCACGATAAAAATCGCAGATCGCCGCCATTACTAGTAAAAAAAAAAAATATTAATAAAAATGCCATAAAACTATCCCCTATTTTGTAGATGCTATAACTTTTGCGCAAACCAATCAATAAACGCTTATTGCAATTTTTTTTTACCAAAAATATGTAGAAGAATACATATCGGCCTAAACTGAGGGATATTTATTATAGGAAAAAGGAAAAAATATTGCGTTTTTTTTCAAAATTGTCGCTTTTTTTTGTTTATAGTGCAATTGTCAGTTAAAGCGACGCAGTGCCGAATCGCAACAAACGCTCTGGTCTCTAGCCAGCCAAATGGTCCAGGGCTGAAGTGGTTAAACTACGTAGAGGGTTCTTTACTGTAAGAGCGGTAAGGATGTGGTATCAGCAGGGAGCATCGATAATTTCAAAAAACTATTAGATAAGCAACTGAACGACCGCAACATACAGGGATATACACTGTAATACTGACATATAATCACACACATAGGTTGGACTTGATGGACTTGTGTCTTTTTTCAACCTCACCTACTATGTAACTGCGTGGTCATGCAACACTGTACCCAAAGGAAATTTATATATTTTTTTTCACACAAATAGAGCTTTCTTTTGGTGGTATTTGATCACCACTGGGTTTTTTCTAAACAAAAAAAGACTGAATTTTTGGAACAAAAAAAAACAAAACAATATTTTCAACTTTCTGCCATAAAACATATCCAATAAAAATGTAAAAAAATCGAATTTGTTCGTAAATTTAGGCCAAAATGTATTCTGCTACATGTTCTTGGTAAAAAAAATTCCAGAGGAGATGAGGCACACAATACGGATGAGAAAAACAAAACTCCCAGCTGAACAGCAACACAGCAGGAAATGTTGTCAGGGAGCAGTGCAGACTGGGGTACCTGGGGTCCACCAGAGGAAATAGTAGCAAGAACACCCCTTGTTGAATTATTGTAAGATGTTCTCTCTCTTGGGAGTATCCAAGGAATCCAGGGGTTGACGCCCCCCATCAAGATTTACCTTTAAAGTGTACCCAAGGCCAAAACTTTCTTTTTAGTTTTAAATAGATTGTGAAAGGACTCAAACTGCTGTTTTTGTGTCGGTTTTCTTGCCCTAAAGAAGGTGGAGATCTTTGAGGCCACCAAATCACGTTGGATTTTTTGTGTTCTCTCATTATTAAGGTTTTGTTCCAGGTTTTTATTGCTGTCTGTGAACCTGCTGGGTAGATTCACCTTCACTATTTGTCCTGGTGACCAATGTCACCTCGACTGAAATGGAAATCTAAAATTATTCATTGACACCAGAACAGGAACCAAGGAGAAACCTTCCAATGGGGACACCTTCTCTGACGACAACTGCCAAGGAGGGGATTCTGCTCACCCTGGAGAGATTTCCTCTCACTATTGTGTCTACAGGACAGGAAGTGAAAGGAATCTGAGGGATGGGGCAAAGTTTAGGCTTTTTGCGATACGGCACTGCGTTATTTTAACTGACAATTGCGTGGTCATGCAAGGATGTACCCAGATAAAAATTTATGTCCCTTTTCCCCACAAATAGAGCTTTCTTTTGGTGGTATTTCATTACCTCTGCGGTTTTTATTTTTTGTGCCATAAACAAAAAAGACTGACAACTTTCAAAAAGAAACAAACATTTTTTACTTTCCTCTAAAACAAATGCAATACATTTAAAAAAAAAAAATCTAATTTTGTTATACAATTTAGGCCAATATGTATTCTGCAATATATTTTTGGTAAAAAAAATCCCAATAAGCGTATATTGATTGGTTTGTGCAAAAGTTATAGTGTCTACAAACTATAGAAATTTTTTATTAATTTTTTTACTAGTAATTTCATCGATCAGTGACTTATAGCGGGACTGCGATATTGCGGTGGACATTCTGACGCTGACGGACACTTTTTGGGTTAACACCATAGGTGATCACACGGTTAACTGTGTGCCTAGCTTGTGTTTCTGTGTATGGTCTCTTTTCTCTTAGGACATTGCACACCACACCTGGATTATGTTGCTAACATGTGGGATCACCAGAATTCGCCATTGGGGGGTTTGCACGTATGTACCTTGGTTTTCCACGGGCCACTGCCACAGCTCCCGGGACAGACACATCCCTGGCAGCCCTCAATTGGCAACACTGCATGCTGAATCTGAAGAGGACTTATATACACCTTGCATCCGCTCCTGAAGTAGTGGAGTGAATTCCACAAAACGCACGTGTCAAGCTTTTTTAGATGCATTATAATCATACATTTACAGCTTAGATTAGTAGGAACTTTTTGCAATCATTAATGATTTTAATATTATTTTATGATATGGATTACAAGCCAGCCCTCAACAATTATACTTTATACTGCAATGTGTTATACATGACATCTGTGTATATATATGAATTATAATGATAAGAAACCATCATGATATCTGTATCTATATGAAAGAATAAATGTGCTATCTTGCATTTGACCACTTTACCATCTATGTGTCACGTGCTTCATTTAAAGTCCCAAAACCCCCCTCCTGCCCAGACCAATTTTCAGCTTTTAGCGCTGTCACTCTTTGAATGACAATTGAGCGGTCATACAACACTGTACCCATATGAAATGTTTCTAATTTTTCTCCCACAAATAGAGCTTTTTTTTGGTGGTATTTGGTCACCTCTGCGTTTTTTATTGCTTGTTAAAAAAAAATGAAAAAAGACAATTTTTAAAAAAACAATACAAATTATATTTAGTTAGAAATTTTGCAAACAGGTATTTTTTCTCCTTCATTGATGTACGCTGATGAGGCTGCACCGATGGGCACCGATAGGCTGCCCTGATGGGCACTAATAGGTGGCACTGGTGGGCACTAATAGGCGGCACTGATGGGTGGCACTGATAGCTGGCAGTGATGGGCACTGGCAGGTGACACTGATAGGCAGCACTGCTAGGTGGCACTGATTGGTACCATTGGTGGGCACTGATAGGTGGCATTTGTGGGCACTAATAGGTGGCACTGATTGCTGGCACTTACTGTGGGCACTGACTGCTGGCACTGGCAGGCGGTACTGGTGGGCACAGAGGCTCTTCCTCTTTGGGACCGATGTCCCTTCAAACAGAAGCCGGTGATCGGCTTTTTTTCTCCTCGCGCTCTCAGCATGAGAAGAGAAAAAAAAACTATTACCGATCCTCTGTTTACATCACGTGATCAGCTGTCATTGGCTGACAGCTGATCATGTAGTAAGGGGCCGGGAGCAGCCCCTTACTCGGATCTGTGATCACCCGAGTCACCCGAGCCTGCAAAGGGGAGGACGTCAATAGTCATACTCCCGGAAAAGCAGATCCACGCTGTAGCCGTCATTCGCTATAGCGCTCATTTGAAGCAGTTAAAGTCCCAAAATCCCCCTAGTACCCACTTTGCGTACTTTGACAGAACGGTGATCTGCCTTGTTTACATAGACAGATCACCAGTCTGTCTCTGTACCGAATGATCGGCGGGTGCCGGCGAACATTGAGTCACAGCGGGAGCAAGCCGCTAGCAACGCGCATTCAGGCCCACTACTTGGAAGAGCCGAATCACATATATTGTAAACAGTCTGCCTGGGTTAGGTTAAGAGAGGGTTAATGGAAGAGGGCAAGTACTTCACTTTCAGGCCTGCTTATTAGGCAGCTAGTCAGAGAGGCTGGGGTTATAGATTGTTATACTGATGAGCAGAGCACCTTGTGTTGTGTGGAGCTGCCCATGAAGACAAAGTCTGTCATTATTTTGTCTGTTTTTGCTGAATAAAGCTGTTTTTTACTGAACTGTCTCCCAGCTGCCTGTTAACCCCTCAGATCCCGACAATATATACACATTGATCCGGTTAGGGTTGCCACCTCATCCCTTTAAACCCGAACACATATGAATTACACAGGACGTTACAAGATGCCCCCACTACCCTCATAGAAAACAAACACTGTCATTTCTTCACACTCCACATGAAAAAAAAAAAAGGAACCTCTGATTGGTTGCTATTGGCAACATGTATGTATACTTGTTCTAGAGAACATAGGGAACTATACATGAGATATCTGGCAAAAAGAGAAACAACCTTGTTGCCATAGCAACCATTTTGTTTCCTTGTTTACAAACCTGAGCTGTACAAAAAGAGCCCCCCGCTGTCTATATTACAGCTCAGGATTGTAAACAAACTGGTCGCTATGGCAAACAGGTTGTTTACCTCTTTAGCAGATATTTCATCTATAGGGCTATGGTTACTATGGGCAACAAGCAATTTTTACCAATCTTTTCCCTTTACCAATAACACGCTTCATGTAACAAGCCTATAAAGTTGAATAATTCAAAGCTCTCCAAACACCACCATTTTTTTCACGTTTTATTTTAGCAAAATGACCTTGTGATTGGTTGCTATTGGCGACATGTTGGTAAACTTGGAAGGGAACATAGGGGTTTATTTACTAAAAGCAAATCCACTTTGCACTACAAGTGCACTGCAAGTGAAAGTGGAACTGCAGTCACTGTAGATCTGAGGGGGACAAGCAAGGAAAATAAAAAACAGCATTTTTGCTTGCCCGTGATTGGATGATAAAATCAGCAGAGCTTCCCCTCATTTCAGATCTTCCCCTCAGATCTACAGCGACTGCACTTCCAAGTACACTTGTAGTGCAAAGTGGATTTGCCTTTAGTAAATCATCTCC
Source organism: Lithobates clamitans (assembly GCA_037952925.1). Taxonomy (NCBI): domain Eukaryota; kingdom Metazoa; phylum Chordata; class Amphibia; order Anura; family Ranidae; genus Lithobates; species Lithobates clamitans. The sequence continues at coordinate 1,390,815 of JBBGZY010001195.1, forward strand.
ATAGGGTCTAATAATATGAAATGTCTGATAATGATACAACAGCCCTGATGACTATGGAAACCAATCAGCTTCCTTATGTCTTTTCAATCCTGGCTATAAAATAGACAACTGGAGTCTCAGTGGTTGCTATGGGCAACACAAAATTGTGCCATTAACACAAATTAGGTGACAAGCCCATTAAGTACTGAACTGACATCAGATTAATTATAGAGCAGAACAGAGCTTTATGGAGGGAAGAGGTTGAAGTAATTCCATGTAACCAGCAAGACAAGCAGTTCCCCAGACACCATACTGCCCCTCCCCCACCAGCACCAAATATATAAAGCAGAACTCCAAAGAAATAAAGAGCCCATTGAAATATATGTGTCAGAAATATCTTGCCTGCCAAAAGATGGGGAATTCGGTTCAGCCAGTTTTCTGATCCAGACACCACCATAGATGGCACAACCAGCTCCCCGATTGTCCATGGCAGTTACAGGACACAGCCAGGGGGGGGCACACCTCCAGCCTGCTGATTGGTCAGTCCTGTGTTTTCCCCTCCTGTAAGAATATTCAGTGTTAAGAGGAAAGTTCTGTGCAAGTCAACAGAGCCAACTCTTCCAGCCTGTGCCGTGATTACAGAAAGATGACATAATGTTACAAGGCTCAGATCACAAAAGGTTCTTATTTTATTTATTTTTTTCAAATTAAAAAAAGTCAACTCTAAAAAACAAAACAAACAAAAAAAATGTTATTTTAGTCATATGACTTTAAACATTTTTTAAAGTAGCACAGTGCTGAATATAAAAAAAATCTCCCCGTCATGGAGGGGCTAAAAAAACTGACATTTTTTGTAATGTTATTGCAAGGTTTCAAGGCTCAAATCATAAGGTCTTAAGGTTTTTTGTTTTTCTTTTTTAAGTGTTCTTGCATAGCAACACTACTTACTGTTATCTCACATATACCGTATATACTCGAGTATAAGTCGTTCCGAATATAAGTGGAGGCCCTAATTTACCACAAAAAAATGGGAAAACGTATTGACCCGAGTATAAGACGAGGGTGAGAAATGCAGCAGCTACTGTAAGTGGAAAAAGAGGGTCAACAATGCCCATCTGCAGCTGTATACCTCCCTGTGTCCTGTGCATGTGTCATGTGTCCTGTGCATGTGTCCTGTGCAAGTGTCCTGTGCATGTGTCATGTGTCCTGTGCATGTGTCATGTGTCCTGTGTATATGTGTCATGTGTATATGTACCTGTGTGCGTGTGTCTGTGTGCATGTGTGTGTGTGTGCATCCTACCTGTGTCCTGTGCATGCCTCCGTGTGGCGCTCTGCACCGATCAGCGTGTCATATTCGGCGGCCATTCACTGTTCAAAAGCCGCGCCTCCTCCTCGTCCATGATAGGCAGAAAACTCCATTTCCCAGCAGTCAACGGTCAGCCTATCATGGACATTCTCTCATCCTCATACCACGGACAAGGATGAGAGAATGTCCGTGATAGGCTGTACACTGACTGCCTATCACAGACGAGGAGGCGCGGCTTTTGAACAGTGTGAGCCGCTGCCAAATGCTATGTAGCACACGCTGGGGGCCATCTGCCTGCATGACACGCTGATCATGTAGGCAGACGGCGGTGACTCTTGTATAAGTCGAGGGGGGCACTTTCAGCCCCAAAAAAGAGGCTGAAAAATTCGACTTATACACGAGTATATACGGTCTATTATTATTATAGCCAAATGTACTACCCTAACTCCTCCCACAGCTTTTACACTATATAGACAGTAATATACCGAAACGTGCGGATTGTTCCTGATTGGTGTGCTATTACTTTGTGGAAAGTTTCGTCGTTTTTGTGGCGAAATTGGTCCCATAGGAATGAATGGCGAAATGTTCAAAACTAGAGTGGGAGGTGACAAAAGCTGCCAAAATATTATGACCACCCCATGATCAGCCAAAACATTATGACCACCCCATGAAAAAAAAAAATATATATATATATTTTTTTTAATCATTTTTGAAAAAAAAAATAATAATAATTTTTGAAAATAAATAAATAAATAATTTTTGAAAAAATAAAATCATTTTAGAAAAAAAAAAAATTTTTTGAAAAAAATGTTCAGCTCTTTCAGCTAATGATGGGACATCAACTGTTTTACTACTATTTATACTTTTTAAAATATTAAGCTTTTTAACACTTAAAAAAAATTTTTTTTGAAAAAAAAAAATCATTTTTGAAAAAAATAAATAAATAATTTTTGAAAAAAAAATCATTTTTGAAAAAAAAGAAATCATTTTTGAAAAAAAAATTTTTGAAAAAAAAAAGAAATCATTGGAAAAAAAAATCTACTATTTATACTTTTTAAAATATTAAGCTTTTTAACACTTAAAAAAAAATGTTTTTGAAAAAAAAATCTTTTTTGAAAAAAAAAAAAAATCTCTTTTGAAAAAAAAAATCATTTTTGAAAAAAAAATCATTTTTGAAAAAAAAATCATTTTTGAAAAAAACAAATCATTTTTGAAAAAAACAAATCATTTTTGAAAAAAATAAATAAATAATTTTTGGGAAAAAAAATCATTTTTGAATAAAAAAATCATTTTTGAAAAAAAAAATCATTTTTGAAAAAAAAAAAAGAAATCATTTTTGGAAAAAATGTTCAGCTCTTTCAGCTAATGATGGGACTGTTTTACTACTATTTATACTTTTTAAAATATTAAGCTTTTTAACAATTTTCACAGTTACTCCAGCCACTCCAACCACACAACAGTTACTCAAGCCACACTCCAGTTGTAGAGGCAAGAATACTTTTCACATTTTCCCCAGAAATTGTAGCTTTTCTAGTTTTTTTTTGTCGTGTGACTTCAAATGTTTTTGAAACTAGTCACATGTTCAGCCATGTGACTTCAGATGTTTTTGAAAAAAAAAAAAAAAAAATAACTGTCACTTTGATCATGTGACTTCAATCCTCAAATCTCATTGGATACTGGAAGTGACTCTGACATTAGAGCTCAGAGGCTGTGAATAACGGCTGCTCAGTGTGTGGAGCTCACTCAAGCTGTGAGAGTTGTAGAGGAAGCATCGCTTTTTTCTGCTCCTTGTTTTGCTTGAGTTTCTGAGATTTTCCACAATGGGAAATTGCTTCACGCATTACCTGCGCGAAAATAATGATGATGACTTTTACCATCAGTCATCTCCAAAATCATCAGGGTGTCATAGCCCTGCCAGTCCCACCTTGGCTAAGGCTGGGACTAATAACATCAGCACCTCCAACCTGATGGAGGTTTCTGCAACACCTTCAGGGCATTCAAGCCCTGCACATCCAGCTGAGACTGGAATCAATGACACCAATATGAACATCAGTGTCATTTCAGGGTCTGGTAGCCCTTCCTGCCTCACCTCGGCTGAGGTGACTGCAGCCACCAATTCCATGTCTGGAGATGAGGATCACTACCAGTCATCTCTAGAACCCTCAGGGTGTCATAGCCCTGCCAGTCCCACCTTGGCTAAGGCTGGGACTAATAACATCAGCACCTCCAACCTGATGGAGGTTTCTGCAATACCTTCAGGGCATTTAAGCCCTGCACATCCAGCTAAGACTGGAACCAATGACACCAATATGAACATCAGTGTCGTTTCAGGGTCTGGTAGCCCTTCCTGCCTCACCTCGGCTGAGGTGACTGCAGCCACCAATTCCATGTCTGGAGATGAGGACCACTACCAGTCATCTCCAGAACCCTCAGGGTGTCATAGCCCTGCCAGTCCCACCTTGGCTAAGGTTGGGACCCACATCAGCACCTCCAGCATCATGGAGGTCCATTCGCAACATTCAGCACATTGCAGCACTGCATGTCCAGATGAAGATGGAACTCCCAACAACCTGGGCACAGAGTGTGTCATTTCAGGGCCTTGCAGCCCTTCCCATCCTGCCTCGGCTGAGGCTGGAACACATGACACTGCCCTAAGCATGGTGAGTGTCTTTCCAGGACCTTCAGGATGTTTCAACTCAGAGACTGAAACCACCGGATATGACTCCATCGCACCAATCGAAGACATGACAATAACTCTGTCAAGCTTCACATTGCACCATGTGCTCGGAGAAGGAGCCTTTGGAAGGGTAAGTGCTCATTTACTCCCATTACTTAAATTACTAGCCCCACCCACAAAACACCCTTTCACCACCGAGAACCCCACTAATTGTTATCTTCTCTCTCATTCAGGTTGTTCTGGCTACCCACCGAAAGAGCCAGCAGAAGGTGGCCATCAAGTCAGTCATTAAGACTAGAAATACCTACGACCTCGATATAGAACGCTACGCCATGGAGAAGTCAGAAGGGTGCCCCTTTCTAATTCAGCTATATGCCGCCTTCCAAACACCCTTCACCGCCTGTTTTGTGATGGAATATGTCTGCGGAGGGAGTTTAGGTGACTTCATCAGGGACTTTGCCCCAGGCGACAGTGAGGACATCCAGTACGTTTCATTACTAAGTTTAAAATAGAAAAGAAAGCAAGCCTTATAAGATATTAGTCCAATTAAATCCTTTGTATTTATTACTGTAATGCAGTCAGGTTGTATATAGAGTAATATATATATATATGCTCTTTTTTTTATTTTATTTTTACATTCTCAGTGCTGCAGCAATGGTTTAAATACCTGATGCTGGCAGCACCCTGGAAAGTCTGACCACTGCTCTCACACACAGCTTTTCCCATAGCGGGCAATGATTGCACATGTGAAAGGAGATGGAGACAGTACATAGTTGCCTAGTAATAAGTCGCATTGTACATGTTCATTGAGACACAAGCATAGGGGCAGTGTTGGAGGTGCCTATTCTTTAAAATGGGGCAGATTGGATCCTATAGGCGGATCGCCCAGTAGGCTTTTTTGGGATCTTGGTAAAAACTGCACCAGGAATTGCACCTGTCTCAGGTGGCACTGTTAATCACTGTGGACCAGCCCCTTCCTGCCCCTGCCTCCCTCTGCCCATGGGTTCTGCTTCTATCTGAATTGAATTTCTTTTAAATTTAATTTTATTTCAATCTAAATTTGTTTTTCTCTTTTACAGATTCATTGTGGCGGAAATAGCTTGTGGACTGGAGTTCCTTCACAGTAATGGCATCCTCCATAGGTAACTAATTCTATTCAATTGTAAACCATATACCTGTGTTAAATGTGTGCAGAGGTGAGATTGAGGAGAGGCACATATATACATGGGTACCTAATGTCTTCCCACTTTTCCAACCAACTGATATAAGAAGCTAATAGAAAACTTCTGCCACTAGCAGCCACCTATAATTGAAATATCAGTTGGCGGTAAAGGGATCCTCCAAATCTGTTTTAGATGACCCGTGCCAGAAAATGACACTTACAGTCTTTCTTTTTGCAGGGACCTCAAGCCTGATAACATACTAATGGATGAAGAAGGACATGTCCGCATTGCCGATTACGGACTGGCAGTGGGCGGTCTATGGGACGATAAAAGGACCACCGGTGTGGCTGGAACCAGAGGATTCATGGCTCCAGAGGTTTGTATATTTCTCCATACTCATAACTTATCTATTCAGTATATCAGAATTCATCAAATACCACTCTGATATTTCTTTATACCCATTCCTTTTATTATTGTTCAAAGTCCTGAGAAGCCAGCGGAGTGCCATATACCTTTGTAACACACTCCACTCTGCTTTATAAAGATTTATGTTTGTAAAGCAGCAGTATGGCCATTTAAAGGACACACAACAACTTTATAAATACGTCTCTTAGAATAGGTGTTTGATGAATATACATTATAAAAGATATTATATATAAAAGACTAAGTTGGGGGGAAGGGGGCTTGTGCTTCCTATAAGATAATGGGGTCAGCCTATTCGGCCCCTTTAAAAATTAACTTTGTGGGCTTCTTTGATATATTCTGGTTTTCTGTACTGTCCAATGTACTTATTGATGTTCTTTCTTTGGATTGGCAGGTTGTCAACAATGACTTTTACCAGTTTGAACCTGACTGGTTTTCACTAGGAGTCATTACCTACATCTTGGCCACAAACCATATGCCATTTAGGAGAACGACCTTTGATGAATACAGGAGGGAGGTGAACTTCAGCCATCCCTATTACCCCCCTGACATGGACCCGGACCTGGCGGACTTCATAGAAGGAGTAAGTAGGAGAAGACCTTTTTTAACTCTAAATAGCAACAGAAACGGATTCCGGCTACTACTGCTACTGCTCTAGGAGTATAGTGTAGGTTTGCTGACAAGTCTGGTCATTGACTGTTGGGTAGTTTAGCTTCTTTGTCCCCCAGTAAAGGTTCAGTTATACAATCAAGGAAACACTTTATCATGGGACTGAGGGGGCAGAAGATGCCACATGGGGTAAATCACTGATATGCACATTTCATAATTCTATCCAATCAGAAACACATTTATTTTTGCATCCAGCACCTGCACTAGCCTATATGTGTGTGTCTTCACACGTTAAGATGCTCTATTGGGTTGAAAATAACCACCCAGCAGGAGACGCACAGTAGTCAGAGTTCTAATCTATACAGAGCCAAGTGATGTAACTTTTATTACTCATGTATACAAGTCCTCATTGATAACTGTTCATTATTTTATAGCTGCTCTGCAAATATCCGGAGGAGAGACTGGGGATCAGTGAAGACATCCGATCCCACATCTTCATGGAATCCATCGACTGGGAAGAACTAGAGGAAGGGAAAGCATCGCCCCCTTTCAATGTGGAATGGGTAAGTACCCAAATCCTAATGGGACGATATTACTATATATCTGATAGATTGGAGCAATGCTGTGTCCTTACAGATAATGTAGGGAACACAAATGTAATCCAGCCTGCAGGAAAACCTTACAGACTAACCAGTCAATTGTTCCCTTTTCCATGAGAGGAGAAGATAAGAACATAACTTTCTATGCACCAGACAGAAGGGTGCACAGTTGGGAGTGAGTGGAAGTGAGATGGTACAATGGAACATGATACAATCTCTATGAGGTCTATGAGATGTGACATCGCCCATCACCATGTGGAGGAAGTGATGGTCATAGACACATAGGGGTTAATTTACTAAAACTGGAGGAGTGCAAAATCTGGTGCAGCTCTGCATAAAAACTAATCATCTTCCAGGTTTTATTGTCAAAGCTTAATTGAACAAGCTAAAGTTAATAGCTGATTGGCTACCATGCACAACTGCACCAGATTTTGCACTCTCAATTTTAGTAAATCAACCCCATAGTCTGCTTCTAGATTTATGTCCCACTACATGGAACTGAGGAAAAAGAGATCTGCTCTAGTCTGTATTGGGAGAGCTGATAATTATTAAACAATAAGTCCAGAGATCATTAAACATTGAATATGACGCATTGTGTTTTCTTTTTACAGCCCATGAACATGAAAACGGACGACCGACTTTCTCCATCGGCTATAATGCCAAAACCATCAAAGAATCCAGAAGAAGAGATATACTTACCCAAGTTCACATACATCAACAGCATGTGGGCACGCATGCAAATCTGCATTAGACAATGACATCGTCCTGCGAAGATTCAGAAAAAACAATTCTACGCATTTTTGACAATTTCTTAACATCACATTGTCATGGTCCTGCTTGCCGTGTGCTCTTCGTTTGTCTCTGTTACCGACCTTGGCGTGTTCTCAACTATTCCTGTCTGCTCGTGACCCTGACCTTTTAGCGTGTCCTCGACTATCCCTGCTTGCCTGTGACCCTGAACCTTTGGCGTGTACTTCTCCTGTAGTCTACCGTGAGCATGAGCTGTGAGACCCTAGGGGCCGCGACCTGGAGCCAGACTGCAGCGCAGTCCATCCTCACCACTAGAGGCTCTGGTGAACACCTGCTGGCTCTTAGACTCCGCGCCCTGGGGAATCTATGCTCTAGCTCCCACTGGGATCTGTGTTAGTGATCCAGTAGACCTGCTCCCTGAACCTCCCTGGGTACTATCTGCAGCACTCAGTCCTAGGGTCCACTATCTTAGCGGTGCACTTCCGACTCCTATGAAGTGCATCTGTCACCTGGTCTCAGGTGACCTGACACACAGACCTTTTACCACCATTGTTTACACTACAGATGGTTGATCCAGGGAGTAATCCGATCGCCTTCAGGGGGTCAGGAAGGAATTTTTTTCCCTGTTGGAGCAAATTATATCATGCTTCATAAGGGTTTTTCGCCTTCCTCTGGATCAACAGGTGAGTTCCATACTGTACATTCAGCTGTACTCACCTTCCAGGGTGATGAACTGTTAGTGCCCACGAAGCCTGTGTAGTGGTCCGGGGATTTGAAATCCTTGCTCTTCTCAGTCTTCTATCTGCAGCACTCGATGTTCTGTGCTGGCGATGACCAGTCAGAATGTCACTGATCTATCTTGCAAGTGCCGTAGAGAGTAGAAGAGTGGGGATTTCAAAGCTACTACACAGGCCTCGTGGACTCCACGCCCTGGGGAATCTATATTCTAGCACCCACTGGGATCTGTGTTAGTGATCCAGTAGATCTGCTTCCTAAAACTCCCTGGGTACTATCCGCAGCAGTCAGTCCTAGGGTCCACTATCTTAGCGGTGCACTTCCAACTCCTACGGAGTTCATCTGTCACCTGGTCTCAGGTGACCTGACACACAGACTTTTTACCACCATTGTTTACACCACAGATGGTTGATCCAGGGATTAATCCGATCGCCTTCGGGAGCCAGGAAGGAATTATTTTCCTTGTTGGAGCAAATTATACCATGCTTCATAAGGTTTTTTCGCCTGCCTCTGGATCAACGGGTGAGTTCCATACTGTACCATCAGCTGTACTCACCTCCCAGGGTGATGAACTGTTAGTGCCCACGAAGCCTGTGTAGTGGTCCGGGGATTTGAAATCCTTGCTCTTCTCAGTCTTCTATCTGCAGCACTCGATGTTCTGTGCTGGCGATGACCGGTCAGAATGTCATTGATCTATCCTGCAAGTGCCGTAGAGAGTAGAAGAGTGGGGATTTCAAAGCTACTACACAGGCCATGTGCCCACTGACAGCTCACCACAGAATAAACCGATTTGGGGGTCAGGAAGGATTTTGTTTGCCCCATTGGAACAAATTACACCATGCTGCACAAGAGTTTTTTTTTTGGAAGAGGCGGCTCTCTAATTAGGTCAACTAGCCAGCTGTGAGAGGCCCCTGTGACTGCGAGGCCTAAGGCTACCGCCTATTTCACCTAATTAGAGAGCCGCCTCTGCCGCTAAGCTTTGCTCTGTGTGTATAGCAAGCAAAATAAAAAACTGGCCAGAGAGGGATTACTTTGACGCAGTTGGCCAGCTTAAGCATGTATTGCGATATATGTGAACCAAAAATCCCTTTTTATGCAACATTTATTTGAAATGGAAAGGGTGTATAGCAATGTGCAGAGCACTGATTTATAGATTTTCTCCCAACACAGCGCACCACAACACAAAGTCGCTTGTTTTGGTGCACTGCACATTCTGTTGTGCAGATTTAGAAAAAATTCTGGAACAAGATGGATCAAACAGAAGAGGGAAGAAGGTGATCTTTATTTATATTGGTCACATTGTTTACTAGGAGCAATGCCATTTTATTCAGATTTAATGTGAGCCTCTCATTAAAGATATATCCTTAAGCCCCCGTTCACACTGAGGGCGGGTTAGATATTGTGCGAGTTCAGCTGAACTTGTACGATTTCAAACCTGCATTTCAGTTCGAGTTCGGGGGCGATTTGAAAGACATCTTTGGGGGTTCATGCATGGATGTCTATTGAAACTGCCCCCGAAGTTAACAAAAGTAGTGCAGGAACTACTGTTAGGAATCGGTGCGGCGCTGCAAAGTCAGCGTCGCAATAGGCTCCGATTTGGCATGCGATTTGATATATCAAATCAGCCCAGTGTGAACAGAGGCTTAATACAGTCTCAAGCAATTGAAGATAAATAACAACTTCAATACAGGGCACTTCCCCCCCTTCCTGCCCAGGCCAATTTTCAGCTTTCAGCCCTGTCACATTTTAAATGACAATTGCGTGGTCATGCAACACTGTACCCAAAAAAAAAAGAAAATTGGTATAATTTTTTCCCTATAAATAGAGCTTTCTTTTGGTGGTATTTGATCACCACTGGGGTGTTTATTTTTTGCTAAACAAATTTTAAAAAAAAGACCGAAAAAAAAAATGTTTTCTTTGTTTTTTTTTTATTACATAGTTACATAGTAGGTGAGGTTGAAAAAAGACACAAGTCCAACCTATGTGTGTGATTATATGTCAGTATTACATTGTATATCCCTGTATGTTGTGGTCATTCAGGTGCTTATCTAATAGTTTTCTAAATATCGATGCCCCGCACTGAAACCACCGCCTGTGGAAGGGAATTCAAAATCCTGGCCACTCTTACAGTAAAGAACCCTCTACGCAGTTTAAGGTTAAACCTCTTTTCTTCTAATGTTAGTGAATGGCCGCAAGTCTTTTTAAGTTCCGTTGCACTGAAAAGTTTTATTCCTATTATGGGGTCACCAGTGCGGTATTTGTACATTAAAATCATATCCCCTTCTCAAGCGTCTCTTCTCCAGGGAGAATAAGTTCAGTGTTCATAATCATTCCTCATAACTAAAACAAAATATGTGAACCTCTGCGCTACTAAAAAAATGTGTGCTGTGTGTAGTGCTGCAAAATCTAGTGGTATACACAAATCAACCAATGAAAAAGAGACAGTAAAGTGATTTCGCGCACAATGAAGATAGAAATCCAAGTGATATTAAATTGTCAAAAAGATCATTAAATATATGAAGTGAGCAATGATAAACATCAAAAATATTAATAAATATCCAAAAAAGGTTAAAGTGAATCGCCAGGTACTAAATAAGGTCAATCAGTAACTTAGTCCAATAGCATAGGGCTGGATATTCATGAATCTTCTCAAAGAATACAGTAGGTGATGAAGACAGCAATAAGTGACGTCTGTGTGGTACTGTGCTCACAGTGCCCTTACCTCTATAGTAGGGGTGCAACGGATCAAAAATCTCACGGATCGGATCGATCCTCGGATCAGAGTCATGGATCGGATCGATCCTCGGATCAGCATAAAAAAAAAAACAAAAAAACAAAAAAAAAAAACAAAACACACAAATCTTGTTACACCCACTGGAGTTTTAGATTTAAAAGCCATTTTCAACACAAAACCGAGCTTATATGCATAAATACAGTATTTGTGCATATAAGCTCAGTTTTGTGTTGAAAATGGCTTTTAAATTTAAAACTCCGGTGGGTGTAACAAGATGTCCGCTTGCCCCCTTCTCACTCTATCATTATTGTACTGTGCAGGAGTGTGGGGTGTAGCAAGATGGCGGCGACGAAATGTCACTTCCTGTCGAGACAGCGGCCACTTCCGGGTGTACCAAGATGGCCGCCGCTCCGGAGCTAGGCCGAAGCCGGGGCCTTTCCTATGGCTGAGGCCCGAAAAGTGCTCCGCGGATCGCGGGTGTGCCGATCCGCGGAGGGTGATCCGTACGGATCACGGATCGGCAACGATCCGTTGCACCCCTACTCTATAGGCATAGGTAAATGCCTTATTGCTCCAACTGGTGGACGGTGATGGGGACCAATGAGTCCTCAGGTGAGTAGATGTCAATCATAAGGCTGGGTCAGGCTCATCCCTGGATCCAGATGAATATATGCAAAGAAAAGAAAAAGGACAGCCTCCAATGGTGTAGTAAAATAAATCCCGTTTTTAATAGTAAAACCGCTGTACAGGGCATGGGATGCAGACAGTACAGCACAAAGTGGCGTTCCGCCGCTACCTATTACAAAACTTCTGGTCCGCAACAACAACAACCGGGTCGGAGTAAGAAGTTCCGGTTGCATAAGCTAGTGTGGGTCCTACGCGTTACGTCACGACCCCTCGTGACTTCCTCAGGGAATTCCTCAGGGAGACTGTCTCCAGTCCCAGTACATCCTTCCCGAGGACTGGTGCCCAGAACTGGACAGCATACTCTTGTAGAGTGGGAGAATTATCGCTTTATCCCTGGAGTTTATCCCCTTCTTAATGCATGCCAATATTCTATTTGCTTTGTTAGCAGAAGCTTGGCATTGCTGAGCCTATCATCTACTAGGACCCCCGGGTACTTTTCCACCCTCGTGGGCGCACGCTAGTGGCTTATCCTGCTGGACGTCATATGACGTCCAGTCAGGACAATGAAACAACTTTGCAGCCGTCATATTGCTATATGGCGGGCAGGAAGTGGTTAAGAGGGACACCTCAAATGGCTTGAGAAAAAAAATGAGGTGTGCGAAGTGTGCTGTCAAGAGGGCATGGGGGTACATCATTGGTGTCAGTGAGAATAAAAAAAACCCCATTATTCGTGTCCGTGGGATAAACTAACTCCCGTCACTGGTGTTAGTATAAGAAAATAAGTCCTATCATTGGTGTCAATGAGAATAAAATAGGTGATATTGGTGTCAGTGATATTAAAATATATTCAATAATTGATGTCAGTGGGATAAAGTACATTCCATCATTGCAGAATTATAAATACCACCATTAGGGTCAGTTGAAAAAAATGAGTCCCACCATTGGTGTCAGTGGGATAAGTCCCATTGTTGTGTCACTGGGAATAAAACAAGTCCCATCATTGGAGAGAGAGCAGAGGGGGGACAAGAGAGGAAAGTGATAAACAGAGGGGGAAGAGAACTGAAGAGATTGGGGGGAGGGGAGAGGAGGCCCCCAGAACAAGACAAACTATGACTGGGGTAGGAATGGAAAGATGAGCCCACACCTAACCTCTAATGCCATGACTTCTGAGGTGGGGCCCGCTGATCCAACTGGTCATCCAACTGGTCAAAGACAAAATCCCTGTGCACTAGTCATAGATACATTCCTTTGCTGGTGTCAGGCTCTCCTCTTCCTACATGATATGGATATAGAGCTGTGGTGGGTAACTGGGTCTCTTGGCTTTTCTCCTAGGCTAACTTTTTATCCAATGTGACAGCTCGGGAAAAGGAAGGAGGCGGAGCAGCTGCAGTAGCACCTCCTCTGTGCTTGAACATAGGCAAGAAAACCAGGCAGATGCCCAATGGATGGGGTGCTTAAAGTGGTTGTGAAGGCAGAAGGTTTTTTATCTTAATGCATTAAGATAAAAGCCTTCTGTGTGCAGCCACCCCACTAATACTTACCTGAGGTCCCTCTCTGTCCAGTGTGTGTTCACTCTCCTGATTGTCTGAGACTCTCTCTCCTGACAGTCAAATTCAGCTAGCCAATCAGGGAAGAGACACACACAAGACTAGTGTGAAACTCAGCGCTAGAACCCAAGAACTGCAAAGTGGTGAATAATAAAGCCTATGAATGGGCTTTTTATTTGTCCTGCAAGCGCACCGCTCCAGTGTGAAAGCCCTCGGGGCTTTCACATTGGAGTGAATTGAGCGGCTTTTTTAGGGCGCTTTTTTTTAGCACTTTAGCGCCTGCAAAGCACCTCAGTGTGAGAGTAGCCTAATGGTAAATGAGTTATAAAGAGTAACGCTCAGAAAGTTTGTGTAATGTTGGCTGCTGGCGATGGCGAGGCTGCTTCAGGTGCGGGCTGGGGACCCGGTAACTGTGAAAAGAAGAGGGCTGGAAAGGAATAGGAGAGAAGCGCCAAGCCAATCTTAGTTTAGCATCATTTTATTGAATGGTTAAAAAAAGATAACAGTGTGAAGTGGGGTATAAATTGCACTCACATAGTGTTCTGTAGGTGAAGGCTTGCCAGGTGCAGCGGTGAAAGAAGCCGCCGGTGGATCCTGTGTTTAGCCACGAGCGTCGGGTGTCAGCTGTGTCTGCAGCCTCGAGTGGACTCGGGAAGACGCTGGCTTCATCTCTCGTCATGGAGGGATTCCAAAGCTGTCAACCATGGCGCCGCCCACTGTAGTCTTTCCCCAATCAGAACTCGTTTCGGAGGCAAGGCTTTCCTCTGAAACGCGTTGTTTGGCCAAAGACTGCAGTGGGCGGCGCCAAGTTTGATAGCTCTGGAAAACCTCCATGCCGAGTTGAAGCCGGCGTCTTCCCGAGTCCTCTCGAGGCTGCAGACACAGCTGACACCCGATGCTCGTGGCTAAACAACACAGGATCCACCGGAGGCTTCTTCCACCGCTGCACCTAGCAAGCCTTCACCTACAGAGCACTATGTGAGTGCAATTTGTACCCCACTTCACACTGTTATCTTTTTTTAAACATTCATTAAAATGATGCTGCACTAAGATCGGCTTGGCGCTTCTCTCCCATTCCTTTCCAGCCCTCTTCTCTGTGCAAATCCACTGCAACAGAGCACGAAAGTATAACATGTTTATTATTTTTACAAGAAAAAAAATGAGACTTTACAATCACTTTAATCACTTGCCGACCAGCCGCCGCAGTTATACTGTGGCAGGGCGGCTCTATTGCGCAAATCGTCATACCGGTATGGTGCGTTGAGAAATAGATACAGCGGGCACGTGCGGCGCCGGAGCCGATGCACGTGGTCGGCGGCCGTGATGTCCACCGGCCACCCGCGATCGCTCCACAGAGAGTCAGAACAGGGATCTGTCAACGTAAACAAGGTGGATCCCTGTTCTGTCAGGGGAGTACAGTGTGATCGTCTGTTCCTAGTGATTAGGAACAGCGATCTCTCTGTACTCCCAGTCAGTCCACTCCCCCCACTAGGACATACTTAACCCTTTGATCGCCCCCTTGTGTTAACCCCTTCCCTGCCAGTGTCATTTATACAGTAATCAGTGCATTTTGATATCACTGATCGCTGTATAAATGTCACTGGTCCCATAAAATGTCAAAAGTGTCCGGTCTGTTCACCGCAATATCGCAGTTCCACTAAAAATCGCTGATCACCACCATTCCTAGTAAAAAAAATAATAACCATAATAATAAAAATTCCATAAATCTATCTTCATATTTCGTAGACGCTATAACTTTTGCGCAAACCAATCAATATACGCTTATTGTGTTTTTTTTTACTAAAAATTACATATTGGCCTAAACTGATGAAGAAATTTGTTTTTTTACATTTTTTTTATATTTATTATAGCATTTTTTCAAAAATTGTTACTCTTTTTTTTGTTTATAGCGCAAAAAATAAAAACCGCAGAGGTGATCAAATACCGCCAAAAGAAAGCTCTATTTGTGGGTAAAAAAGGACATCGATTTTGTTTGGGTACAACATCGAACGACCACGCAATTGTCAGTTAAAGCGACGCAGTGCCGTATCACAAAAAATAGCCTGGTCATTAAGGGGGTAAATCCTTCCGGGGCTGAAGTGGTTAAACAAATTTTGAAGATGGTATAGGACACCCAAGCCCCACCCCCTGAATGGAACACAAGTGTGGGACATCACTGCACTCGTAGTCCATTGATCACTTTCTCCAGCCCTAATTTAATGTACATAAATCTGTATAGACCTGCAGCTGGAGGAATAGTTTGCAGGAGCCTGAGCATTGCACCCGCCATCCACTGATCGTGGTTACAATGCTTTTCAGGCTCAAATGCAAAAATAAATGACACCATAAAGCAAAAGAGAGGGCGCACTAGGCGAGTGCATTACCCTTAAAATATAACTTTATTACTTATAGAGGTGATAAGTATTATAGTCACAAAATGGCAAATTCGTTAAAAGCTCATCATATCGAAAAACAGCAAAATCCAGTCCCTGATTAATCATATAACATGGCAGGACAGTTTGACATCCAACAGGCTAATGCGTTTCGAGGACATGCCTCTTCCATAGAGCCAACAAAACAGTTTCCTCCGTCTTCCCCTTAAATAGTGCGGTGACATGGCTGCTTGTCAGATATGGGAGTCCATTATCCACCCCGAGGGTAGAGACTGGCCGCCAAACATGTATCTACACCCAACTATCTTCAGAACCCATATGCATTACGGATGTTCTTAGTCATTTGAAACTAATTTTAACCACTTGTTGTCCGCCCACCATCAAATGACAGCGAGGCGGTGCGTCTCTCGTTCTGGGTGGACATCATATGACGGCGCCCAGAACAGCCACTTTCACGCTCGTGGGGGCGCGCATCGCGGAGATCAGTGGTGCGGTGTGTCGGTCCCACACACCGCTACACCGATCTCGGTAAAGAGCCTCCCTCTGACGGAGGCTCTTTACCACATGATCATCCATGTCCAATCACGGCTGATCACAGTGTAAACAGGAAGAGCCGTTAATCGGCTTTTCCTCACTCGCGTCTGACAGACACGAGTAGACAGGGCATCTGTGCTGATTGTTTATCAGCGCAGTCCCCCCTCTGATGCCCACCCAGGACCACCAGGATGCTGCAAGGACCACCAGGGATTGTCACCACGCTGGACCACCAGGTATACCACCCTAGACCACCAGGTATACCACCCTAGACCACCAGCGAAATGCCAATCAGTGCCCAGGCAGCTGCTAATCAGTGCCCATCCCCAATGCCTGCCAGTGCCATCAGTGATGCCTATCAATGCCATCTATCAGTGCTGCATATCAGTGCCACGTATCAGTGCCCATCAGCGCCCCCTCATCGGTGCCACCTTATCAGTGCCCCATCAGTGAAGGAGAAAACTTACTTACAAAATTTCATAACAGAAACAAAAGAAAAACTTTTCTTTTTTTTTTTCAAAATTGTAGGTCTTTTTTTTATTTGTTTAGCAAAAAATACAGAGGTGATCAAATACCACCAAAAGAAAGCTCTATTTGTGGGAACAAAATGATAAAAATTCTGTTTGGGTACAGTGTAGCATGACCGCGCAATTGTCATTTAAACAGCGACAGCGCTGAAAGCTGAAAATTGGCCTGGGCAGGAAGGGGGTGTAAGTGCCTGGTATTGAAGTAGTTAATGATTTTATGAATTTTTATAAATTGGTTCTGAGAGTGTACACAGTTGTTGCGCTATCATCTTCTGTGGTGTGTGCCGAGTCAGATACATACCAGTGGGGGACTACGCACAACTTATACGCACTTCTTTACTTCAACTTGTTTTAGTATTCCATCATCCTCTCTATTGTGAGTTATTTCCCAAAGTTTCAGTGCAACTCCCTGTCTCACCACTGGGGGCGCACACTCGCAGCCTAAATGAGTCCACATCCCTGCTGTGTATGCAGCATTATTATAGGCTCAGCTATGACAGTTGTAATCCTCGGCTACTTGAGGCTCCTGTCCATGCACTGCTCTGTTCTGTTCAAAGTGCCGCTGTCCGCAACACGCTGGAGCGCATCCACAAAATGGATACCATCAGAATCCTGTTCTAGTCCGACCGGAAGTGACGCAAAGATGTTCGTAACCCCGCCCTATGCGTTTCGTCATACAGATGTCAACTGGAATTCTCTAGTTGACGTCTGTATGAGGAAACGTGTAGGGCTGGGTTACGAACGTCTTTGTGTCACTTCCGGTCGGACGAGAACAGGATTCTGACAGCATCCATTTTGTGTATCTCTTATTTAAACAATGAATACCTTTTTAAAATACGGATTTACACTATGGGCATCCCTTCTCTTCTATATATGGGGAACGAATAAAAACATTGCCAATTATTAAAAGCACGGACCAGGGGCTCCAGGAATTGCTACACAGTGGTAGATACTGTGAACGCACAGTACCCCTGGGGGGTGAGGCCATCTGGTGAGTGCATTCACATTAGGTGCACGGATAAGGATCACTACCGTAACACCGGTTGTCACCCAAATAAGAAGATTTCAGAGATTATTCAACTAAAAGCACTGGACACTTTTTTTGAGCACTTAAAGCACTTAAAGTGGAGTTCCACCCACTTTTACAACTCTTCAGCATCCCTCACTAAACTGTGCACTGTAAACAAATTGGATATTTTTAATTTTTTTTTTCTCAGCACCTACTGTATATCTGCTGTATTCATTTTTCACTTCCTCCTCCCTGGCCACGGCCCATCGCATCATTTCCTGTTTGCAATGCCTTCTGGGAAGGGGCGGCAACTTCCTCTGAAACTGCCGTTGCTATGGAAACCTGACCTGAAACCTATTACACTGCTTGTGCTGCACTGAGCATGTGGGGCGGCAACTTCCTCTGAAACTGCCGTTGCTATGGAAACCTGACCTGAAACCTATTACACTGCTTGTGCTGCACTGAGCATGTGCGAGATCTGCAAGGATGAGATCCAGGAAGAAATACAGTCTGGCTTCAGATGCCCACACTTAAGATGGCCACGGCCTGCTGTAAGTTTATAACATAACAAACCACTGCTATAAACTAACAAAACAGACCTTAGTTTACAGACTATACTTACTAGAATACATTAAGCTTGTGTATTATAGGGGTATTTTTATTTAAAAAGTATAATTTCGGCCGGAACACCACTTTAAGTCACTTTATTTGTGTCATATTGCATTTGTAGAGTTATTGTCACATGAAATTTGCATTCATGCCTTAATATTTTATGATCATCACCATATTAATAGTTTGAACCTGTCGGGTTTAACACACTGTATGCATTCATTGGTGATAACAATGCATTTAGGGAAGCAAATTAATTTTGTTTAGCACCCTCCAGGGGTTGTAACACATCCCATTTTTATAACACTGGGTCTGGTTTATTCAGGTCATCAATTTTTATTTTTTTTATTTATTGTCACTATCATCAATTTTATCATTTTTTATTATTATCTTTTCTATTGTTTGTATAGCACCTGGCACATGGTGCAACACCTGATTACTTGATTCTATTGCATTTATCAATTTTCTAGTTTTATTTTTAACTTCACACTTATATTTTTTCACCCAAAAGGGTTATAGAAACACGTAGGGTTGTACCAGATAAACACTTCTTTTATGCAGAGGGTGTAGCACATAAGTACACCAATTACAAAATTAGGGGTTCATATCACCTACTGCTTGATTCTCACTTTTGATCCACTAGGGATTTTACCACACATTCCTTTCCAACTGGGCTTGCCCAGCAGAAGATTTGGTGCCCATTTTTGCATTTGCCAATGCAGGGGGTGCAGTACCAAAGCAGATATAGACCAAGTTGAACAGAACACACTGAAAGTGGTACATACTGCCAGTAATATCCTTCTGCATATCCCTTTAGCATATCTTTTTTTTTGTTTCTCCTTAGTTGCTTTTATATATTCTTGCATATTGCAGAGGGTGCAACACAGCAGGATCACCAGAACAGATATAAACCAAATATTTACTCATTAGAACAGCGCCACACCTACATTCGCTCTCAAATTAACTCTAGTATACTCCACCTAGGTGATAGTGTACCTGTAGGGGCAGCAGTTCATTTTCTTAATCCTTTTTTCTTTTAAATTATTTTGTACTTGAGTCCGGTGCGCGGATTTATTTATAAATTTTCTCAATCACTGCCTGTGTGAACAGTCACGGATAGCTGCGTCCGCCAGCAGCCTGCCATTACATCATATGGACTGAGCAGCCGCAGGTATCCGCGACTGTTCACACAGCCATAGATTACCTGCGGTGATTGTGGCTGGATGCAAAAAGACTGCTTGAGCCATTATCATCTGTCCGTGGCCTCGGGTAATCGCTGGCTATGCTAACATTCACGGATAGCTGCGCCCACCGTCAGCCTGACATTGCTTTATATTGGGTGAGCGGCCACAGCTATCTGTGACTGTACCTGCAGCCAATCATTACCTGCAGTGATTGTGGCTGGATGTAAAAAAGCTACTTGAGCCATGATCATCTGTCCCTGACCACAGGTAATTGCTGGCTGTGCAAACAGTCACAGATAGGTGCGTCCACCATCAGCCTGCCATTACATTATATGGACTGAGCGGCCGCAGCTATGCATGACTGTTCACACAGCTATAGATTTCCTGTGATTGTGGCTGGATACAAAAAGGCTGCTTGAATCATGATCCTCTGTCCCTGACCACATTTAACCACTTAAGGACTGGCCACTGTATATATACGTCATCACTTTAAAGATGGATATCTCGGTAACGGCAGCAGCTGCTGCCACAACCGAGATGTCCATCTTTAGGGCCGGCGATTCTGTGTACGATAATGGTGGTCTCTGCTGGGGGGTTCGCCGCGAGATCACCGTTATCGGCGGTGGGAGAGGTGCCACCCCCCTCCCGCCGCTCTCTCCCGCGCCCTCCGCCGGGGCGGAGGCAATCGGGTCCTTTCTGTGCCTGGGTATAGAGACGAGTGAGGCCAAGATGGCGCCCACCCCTCTCTATACCATAGGATGGCCGGAGCGACGTCATTACGTCGGCTCTGCCCACTTCTCTTAAAGGCACAATTTTTTTTGTGTCATTTTTTTAACCACTTCCCTACCCGCCTATAGTCAAATGACGTCCACAGATGGGATCTCCCATCCTGGGTGGACGTCATATGACGGCCTCGGGTTCCTCGCCCGCCGCGTTGCTCGGGACCCAGTGCGTGTGCCTGGCGGCCGCGATGTCCGCCGGGCACCCGCGATGTCCGCCGGGCACCCGCAATAGCCCATTAACCGGGCCGGACCGTGGATCTCTGTGTGTAAACACAGAGATCCACGTCCTGTCAGCTCAGAGGAGAGCGATCTGTGTTCCCAGTACAGAGGAACACTGATCGGTCTCCTCCCCTTGTACGTCCCCGCCCCCTACAGTTAGAAGCATTCCCTAGGAAACACATTTAACCCCTCCCCGCCCCCTAGTGGTTAACCCCTTTACTGCCTGTCACATTTACACAGTAATCAATGCAATTTTATAGCACGGATCGCTGTATAAATGTGAATGGTCCCAAAAATGTGTCAAAAGTGTCCGATGTGTCCGCCATAATGTCGCAGTCACGAAAAAAAATCGCGATCGCCGCTATTATTAGTAAAAAAATTAAATAAATAATTTTTTTTTAAAAATGCCATAAATCTATCCCGTATTTTATAGACGCTATAACTTTTGCGCAAACCAATCAATATACGCTTATTGAGATTTTTTTTACCAAAAATATGTAGAAGAATACGTATCGGCCGAAACTGAGGAAAAAAATTGTTTGTTCTTTTTTTAAAAATGGGATATTTATTATACGGTAGCAAAAAGTAAAAAATATTGTGTTTTTTTCAAAATTGTCGCTCTTCTTTTGTTTATAGCGCAAAAAATAAAAACCGCAGAGGTGATCAAATACCACCAAAAGAAAGCTCTATTTGTGGGGAAAAAAGGGCGTCAATTTTGTTTGGGTACAACGTCGCACGACTGCGCAATTGTCATTTAAAGTGCGACAGCGCTAAAAACTAAAAATTGGTCTGGGAAGGAAGGGGGTGAAAAGGCCCGGTATTGAACCGGTTAAACGACTTTTTTTTTTTTTGCATTGTAGTTCAAATATGAGATCTGAGGACTTTTTGACCCCAGATCTCATATTTAAGAGGACCTGCCATGCTTTTTTCTATTACAAGGGATGTTTACTTTCCTTGTAATAGGAATAAAAGTGATCCAATTTTTTTTTTTTTTAAACAGTGAAAAAATAAATAAAATAAAGTAAAATAAATAAAAAAAAAAAATTGTTTAAAGCGCCCTGTCCCGACAAGCTCGCGCGCAGAATCGAACGCATACGTGAGTAGCGCCCGCATATGAAAACGGTGGTCAAACCACACATGTGAGGTATCGCCGCGACCGGTAGAGCGAGAGCAATAATTCTAGCCCTAGACCTCATCTGTAACGCAAAACATGCAACCTGTAGAATTTTTTAAACGTCGCCTATGGAGATTTTTAATTAATTGCAGGCTGTGCGAAAAGCAGCTCTTTGCTCAGCCAGCTATTACCTGCGGTTAGGGACAGATGATCGTGGCTGGATGGAGTCTTTTTGCCGCTGTCAGCCTGTTACTGCATTACGTGGGCTGAGTGGCTGCAGCTCTTCACTAAGGATGAGCTCCAGCGTGTTCGCACAGCCCACGTGCAGAGCCCGCCAGGAAGTCGGCGCTGCGCAAATCACAGGCAGTGAGACATTTCCCGATCTCTGCAGCCGCGCATCGGGACAATGTCTCACTGCCTGTGATTAGCACAGCGCAGTGCCGACTTCCTGGCGGGCTCTGCGCGTGGGCTGTGCGAACACGCCGGAGCTCATCCTTACTCTTCACACACCCGTGTTGTTCCAGCCACAGGAATCCACAGATTTTTAAAGCTGAAATTTGCAATGTGCGCTAATCACCCGTTTGAATATGGCCTAATACAGAGCATAACGTGTACAGGCTGGTGGCATCGGGCCCGTAGACCTGAACACGCTGTCACGCCGTGGTAACGGGCACATTCCTGTGCATCTTACAGCAACAGCTGGCACCGTATGCCACTTGCAATGCTGCACCCTTCATTCTGAATGGCACCCCAACGTACCTTGATGATAGAGGTTTTCATACGCGGTGAGGCAATGCACTATAGGAGTGCGGTGCGGTGCGCTGTCAAAAAAAAAAAGTTCAATATCAGGACCGGAGAGCTGTCTGACAACCCATTCAGCCTGCACCAGCTGCCTTAAGGGCTTGCTCACGTGTGCGGCAGGCATTCTTTTGGGTAACGCAACACACTAAAACGCCTGTACGTTTACAGACGTGCGTCACGAACTGCTAAAGTGCAGCTTGGCGGGCTGGCGCTGTACTTTGCTGATTGGATTAATAAACGAAGAGGAACGCAGTTTTCTAGCGATCGTTTATCATTCCGTGTCTGCGGCCTGCCTCACATAAATGACATTTCCCCGCCGGTCAGCTTTGGTTGTCCCCTATATAACGCGGCGCCCTGTCAGTCCTTGTTTTGTGGCCCCCACCAAAAAAATGGAGGTGCTCCACACAAAACTGCCATGTTAATACACATCACATCTCTACATTGCATAATATCAAGCTTTATTAAGAATAACATTAAGTCTATTTACACACTCCTGTAGCGTCAAATAAAAGGTTTACATACAATCACCGCCTGCTTAAGGACTTGGCCTCCCCGGAGCCGCCACTCAATGCCTTTTTCCTCCGGCACCCCGGAACGTTGTGCACGCCGAGGCCGCACACACAGAGCCCGGCAGCGGCAGCCGCGATCACGCAAGTCCGGGGATTGAGCATTGGGGGAAGGCCCGAGGCGGGGAAATGCGGTGTGGGCTGGTTGTGTGCTGATGTCATGGCTCCTGTCCATCTCCATTAATTAATAATGCTGGGCTTTTGTCAGTATAGAGTGAGAAAGGAAAAGGACAGTTTTATTATTTTAGTTGAATAACATTTGTAGGTGTTATGTGACCTGGTTGCCTAAAAACAATAACATTTATAGAAAGCCAGAACATTTTTGCAATCTGTGTCCCATTTGAGAGATTTAGCTACACTTCCTGTTATGTAGACACAGGAGGAATTCTGGGGCTGTCTGGGCCAGTATGACCTGAACGTTGGACGTATTTCTCTATTGGAGAGCCATAGCGGCTGCATAAAACCCTTTCATAAATAAGCCTATTTCTGACATTTGGTGTTTACAAGTTAAAATCCATATTTTTTGCTAGAAAATTACTTAGAACCCCCAGACATTATGTATATTTTTTAGCAGAGAATCTAGAGAATAAAATGGAGATTGTTGCAATATTTTATATCACACGGTATTTGTGCAGTGGTGTTTTAAACGCAAATTTTTGAGAAAAGGGACAATTTCATGAATTTTAAAAAATCCAAACAGTAAAGTTACCCCATTTTTTTTTTATAATGTGAAAGATGATGTTACGCCAAGTAAATAGATACCAAACATGTCACGCTTTATAATTGCACGCACTCATGGAATGGCGACAAACGACGGTACCTAAGAATTTCCATAGGCGACGCTTTACATTTTTTTTTACGGTTACCAGGTTAGAGTTACAGAGGAGGTCTAGTGCTAGAATTATTGCTCTCGCTCTGGCGATCGCGGCGATACCTAACATGTGTGATTTGAACACAATTTACATATGCGGGCGCGACTTCCGTATGCGTTTTCTTTGCTCTGCAAGCTCGCGGGGACAGGGGCGCTTTATACATTTTTTTTTTTTTTTTACTTATTTATTTTCTTTAATTATATATTTATAAATTGTGTTTAAAAAAAAAAAAATTTTGATGACTTTTATTGTTGTCACAAGGAATGTAAACATCCCTTGTGACAGTAATAGGTGGTGACAGGTACTCTTTATGAAGGGATCAGGGGTCTGAAAGACCCCCATCCCTCCTTTACACTTCAAAGTATATAGATCGCCGAAAACGGCGATTCTGAATACTGTGTATTTTTTTTAAAACCGGCGCCATTGGCAGCCGAGTAAACGGGAAGTGACGTCATGACGTCGCTTCCGCGTTTACAATTAGAGGGCTGGAACGAAGCCGCCCACAGCTTCGTTCCAGCCCGCCCCCAGCCGCGGGAGGCAGCCGATTGGTCACCGGCGGGAGGACTTTTAGCCGCATCAGTTGTTATATTCGGATAGCCGATCGCCGGCTCTAAACAACGGTACCGGGATGATGCCTGCAGCTGTGGGCATCATCCCGGCATAACCCCCGAAAGCTCGGCGGGAAGGGGATAAACAGCTATACGTGGGTATACCCTGGTACTTGTCTAAACACACGCATCGTGCATGTGAACCTACACCCTTAGGCTCAGTTCACACTAGGATGACTTGTCAGGCGACCTAGGTCGCCTGACAAGTAGTGTCCCGTTCAGTACAATGGAACCGTTCTAATCGGAGCGACGCAAGTCGCTCCGACTTAGAAAAAGGTTCCTGTACGACTTTGGGGGCGACTTGCATAGACTTCTATACAGAAGTCGTTTTGCAAGTCGGTGAGGCGACCTGCAAGTCGTGCCGCCTCTGGTGTGAACCGAGGCTTAAGCGCAGACAGGCTGCGTCCAGATTAGGGTTGCCACCTCATTACTTTAGGCCTCATGTACACGGCTACTGGTAAACGGACGTTCAGGAGCAGTTGGGCATTTTTTTCAACTGCTCTCCTCTATGTTATGTTATCAGTACGAGCCGGTTCACACAGGGGCGACTTGTCAGGCGACCTAGCCGCCTGACAAGTCGCCTCCCGTTCTGTACAATGGAACCGTTCTAATAGGAGCGACGCAAGTCGCTCCGACTTAGAAAAAGGTTCCTGTACTACTTTGGGGCGACTTGCATAGACTTCTATACAGAAGTCGTTTTGCAAGTCGCCACGGAAGTCGTTTGCAGGCCGCCTCGCTGAGGCGACCTGCAAGTCGTGCCGCCCCTGGGTGAATCGGAGCTACATGTACACAGGGTCGTTTATAGTCGTTTCTAGGCAGTTGGGTTTAGAGGCCTTTTTTGGAAAGCAAAAAAATGATTCAGATGCTGAGTTTAGAGGCATTTCAAGCGCCAAACGCTTCTAAACGCGGTGACCCGCGTTTAGCCGCAATTCGTTTACAGGCGTTTTTCATTTTTGGCTATTTTGAAAAAAAAAAAAAAAATATATATATATATATATATATATATTCTAAACGCAGCATAAAATCCAGGCACGCTCCCTCAGGCAAAAGTCAAAGGTTTTGTCTGCGGAAAATCTGATTGTGTGTACGAGGCTTTAGGCTACCAATACATATTAGGATTTTTCTTGGAATAAGAGAAATCACTTGATTCCCCCATCCATGCTAAACAGCGAGAACGGAGGAATCTCCCCTGCTGGCTTTGTATTCAGACAGCCACAGCACTTGCAACTGTCTGATTACCCAAGCAGCACCTGTATCTGATTCGTTGCAATCATTGTTTGGCCAACAATTTTCAACCTAGCTTTTTTGATTTTCTGATTGACCCTGGGTTCATGCTAGTGCGACGCGGGAACCAGCGCGATTATAGCGCCGGTTCCTGGAACGCTCCTCTCCCGCAGGAAGTTCACACTGCCTTCTGTCAACTGCTGCGGGTGTCATTTACAATGTTAATGGCACCCCCAGTTTAGTTCACAGATCGCAGTGAGAACACCCATGCGATCGGATTCTAGAGCAGGGAAAAACAAGTCCCTGCACTATTTTCTGTGCGAATCCAACTGTATGGCTGAACTCGCATTGCTCACACATCGCATGTGACCGGCACCTGTGGTGCGGGTGCGAATCACATGCGATCTCTGAGATCACGCTAGTGTGAACCTAGGGTTAGGCCCCTTTCACACTGGGGCGGTTTGCAGGCGCTATTGCACTAATAACAGCGCCTGCAAACCGACCCGAAACAGGCGCTGCTGTCTCTCCAGTGTGAAAGCCCTCGGCGGTGCACTAGCAGGACAGGAAAAAAAAGTCCTGCTAGCAGCATCTTCGGAGTGGTGAAGGAGCAGAGTATACACCGCTCCTTCACCGCTTCTGCGCATTGAAATCAATGAGACAGCTATACCGCCGGCAAAGCGCCTCTGCAGAGGCGCTTTGCAGTGGTTTTTAACCTTTTCTCGGCCGCTAGCACAGGGTAAAACTGCCCCGCTAGCGGGCGAATACCGCCGGTAAAGCGCCGCTAACAATAACGACAATTTACCGCCGACGCCACCCCGCCCCAGTGTGAAAGGGGCCTTATGGTTGTCCAGTGGACTGTTGCTAACAGGACCTTAACAGCTCGACCTTCATCAGGAATCGGCCAAATCTCAAGCTGTGTATGGCCAGCGTTAGTTGGGGTTTACATCTGCTTTAATTTTTGGATGCTTTTTAAATTTTCTTTAGCTTCCTGTACAGTGTTAGGATTATCAGTATACTACTAAGTGTAACAAAGAACCCTGTTACCATAGCTGATAAAGAACAATGCTAACAAAACCATATACACAACTATATCATGCTTCCCTAAGAGCCCTTTCACACTGGGGCGGGCGTCGGCAGTAAAACGCCGCTATCATTAGCGGCGTTTTCCCGTCGGTATGCGGCCGCTAGCAGGGGGGTTTTACCCCCGCTAGCGGCCGAGAAAGGGTTAAATATCACCGCAAAGCGCCTCTGCAGAGGCGCTTTGCCGGCGGTATAGCCGCGCCACCCCATTGATTTCAATGGGCAGGAGCGATATACACACCGCTCCGAAGATGCTGCTAGCAGGACTTTTTTTACCGTCCTGCCAGCGCATCGCTCCAGTGTGAAAGCCCTCGGGGCTTTCACACTGGATACACAGCAGCGGCTATTATTAGCGCAATAGCGCCTGCAAATCGCCCCAGTGTGAAAGGTGCCCTTCAGTATACAGTATCTCACAAAAACGAGTACACCCCTCACATTTTTGTAAATATTTTATTATATATTTTCATGTGACAACACTGAAGAAATAACACTTTGCTACAATGTAAAGTAGTGAGTGTACAGCTTGTATAACAGTGTAAATTTGCTGTCCCCTCAAAATAACTCAACACACAGCCATTAATGTCTAAACCGCTGGCAACAAAAGTGAGTACACCCCTAAGTGAAAATGTCCAAATTGGGCCCAAAGTGTCAATATTTTGTGTGGCCACCATTATTTTCCAGCACTGCCCTAACCCTCCTGGTCATGGAGTTCACCAGAGCTTCACAGGTTGCCACTGGAGTCCTCTTCCACTCCTCCATGACGACATCACAGAGCTGGTGGATGTTAGACACCTTGCGCTCCTCCACCTTCCATTTGAGGATGCTCCACAGATGCTCAATAGGGTTTAGGTCTGGAGACATGCTTGGCCAGTCCATCACCTTTACCCTCAGCTTCTTTAGCAAGTCAGTGGTCGTCTTGGAGGTGTGTTTGGGGTTGTTATCATGTTGGAATACTGCCCTGCGGCCCAGTCTCCGAAGGGAGGGGCTCATGCTCTGCTTCAGTATGTCAAAGTACATGACAAAGAGAGAGCAAGCGAGCAATTAAGCAAGCAAACAACAAGGAGACGGGACTTTATATGAAGCACATGCTTGCAAATCAAGAAGTGGTGGATTGATAAAACTGTTTTAGTAAATCATATACAATGTTTAATAGATCATATACAAGATAAAAGATACAATTGGCTAATGTCAGTATTCAGAACAATTGAAAAATGGTAATACACTGATAGCATAAGACGTTAGTTAGTAAATACAAATCCACCAACAACATATATGGGGTACACATATATTGCACGGTAGTACCTGCATGATCTCTGGCCTCAATGTTCCTATCATGGAGGGTAGATCGTAGGGCATAAATGATAAATACATAAAAGGGCAACATCTACTAGCTCGACACGTTTCTTGGTTCTGGGCCACTCATCGGAGCATGCTCACAGTATTTCTGAAATTTAAGATATGTAAGCGATCGAATATAATCAACTTGAATGCAGAAGGGGTAGTTGAAACCCTCCCAGAATGCATGTTTACTCACTAAAAACAGTATATCGGTGGTGCAAGACCGAGGGTGGTAGGCCATCCGGAAACACTGCGACTGGGAGCTTAGGCGGGTAGCCCAGTGGCGGCAACCAGCACAGGCATCATCTAAGGAGACACAGAAACGTAGGGCACTCTTGTGAGAATGGGTGATAAGTGAACCAACCGGGTGGGGTTTCTGGAGAGAAAATTAATAAATGATAATGGTGACTGTGTGGGGTTGATTGAAGTACGGGGGGGGGGGGGGGGGGTAAAAGGACAATTTTAGGAAACTGTTCAAAAAAATCAAAGATGATATATATATATATATATATATATATATATATTAGGGATAAATAAAGGAAATGAAAAGTGCCAATCAATTGCTAAATACCAAAAATTATGCGATGAAGTGAAAGTGACTGGTGATGTGTGAAATTACCTGGTGCTGGGAGGGGAGGACATAAACCATAGCAATGCACCGAGTCCAGTGTATGGAGTGCCCCAAGTGCTGAACCCCACCTGGGAAAAAGAACGCCCATATATAGACACCGCCGCGAGAAAACCCGCCAACGCCACGCACACACAGCGTGAGGGAGGGAGGAGCAAAAGGCCAAAAGAAGGATGTCTGTCCCGCAATGCCGTAACCATCTCCCACACTGTCCGTGAGCATGGAAACAACAACCCCATGGGCATGACCACGCCGCACGCCCGCCGCGGGTTGTGGGACGTCGATGCGTGAGGAAGGCCCCCCCCATGGACGTCCCAGAGGGCAGGTAGGGTATAAATTTACCCTTTATACCCTACAATCTACCCTCCATGATAGGAAGATTGAGGCCAGAGATCATGCAGGCACTACCGTGCAATATATGTGTACCCTAATATGTTGGTGGATTTGTATTTACTAACTAATGTCTTATGCTACCAGTGTATTACCATTTTTCAATTGTTCTGAATACTGACATTAGCCAATTGTATCTTCTATCTTGTATATGATCTATTAAACATTGTATATAAATCACTAAAACAGTTTTATCAATCCACCACTTTGCAAGCATGTGCTTCATATAAAGTCCCGTCTCCTTGTTTGCATGCTTGATTGCTTGCTTGCTCTCTCTTTGTCAATTGATAGGGATGGAAAGACACGGCCTTACCAGGCCGTGATTTCATTTAAAGTCCCAAAAAAAAAACCCTCCTCCTTTTTTTGTCACAGTACATGTTGGCATTCATGGTTCCCTCAATGAACTGTAGCTCCCCAGTCCAGACAGCACTCATGTAGCCCCAGACCATGACACTCCCACCACCATGCTTGACTGTAGGCAAGACACACTTGTCTTTTTACTCCTCACCTGGTTGCCACCACACACGCTTTGCACCATCTGAACCAAATAATTTTTATCTTGGTCTCATCAGACCACAGGACATGGTTCTAGTAATCCATGTCCTTAGTCTGCTTGTCTTCAGCAAACTGTTTGCGGACTTCCTTGTGCATCATCTTTAGCAGAGGCTTCCTTCTGGGATGACAGCCATGCAGACCAATTTGATGCAGTGTGCGGCGTATGGTCTGAGCACTGACAGACTGAGCCCCCCCACCCCTTCAACCTCTGCACCAATGCTGGCAGAACTCATATGTCTATTTCCCAAAGACAACCTCTGGATATGATGCTGAGCATGGCACTCAACTTCTTTGGTTGACCATGGCGAGGCCTGTTCTGAGTGGAACCTGTCCTGTTAAACCGCTGTATGGTCTTGGCCACCATGCTGTAGCTCAGTTTCAGGGTCTTGGCAATCTTCTTATAGCCTAGGCCATCTTTATGTAAAGCAACAATTATTTTTTTCAGATCCTCAGAGAGTTCTTTGCTATGAGGTGCCATGTTAAACTTCCAGTGACCAGTATGCGAGAGAGAGAGAGCGATAATGCCAAATTGAACACACCTGCTCCCCATTCACACCTGAGACCTTGTAACACTAACGAGTCCCATGACACCGGGGAGGGAAAATGGCTAATTGGGCCCAATTTGAGAAGAGGAGATTAAGGGGGGGATATGATCACCATGTATAACTATATAAGGGGTCCATATAGTGAACTTGGTGTTGAGTTATTCACTTTACGGTCAACACAGAGGACAAGGGGGCACTCTTTACATCTAAAGAAAAAAAAGATTTCATCTCCAAATACGGAAAGGTTTCTTCACAGTAAGAGCAGTGAAAATGTGGAATAGACTCCTTACAGAGGTGGTTCTGGCCAGCTCAGTAGATTGCTTTAAGAAAAGCCTGGATTATTTCCTAAATGTACATTATATAACTGGGTACTAACATTTATAGGTAAAGTTGATCCAGGGAAAATCCGATTGCCTCTCTGGGATCAGGAAGGAATTTTTTCCCCTGCTGTAGCAAATTGGATCATGCTTTCCTGGGGGGGGTTTTTTCGCCTTCCTCTGGATCAACTGTGGATATAGGATTGGTTATATGGGATTGTATGATATTTTTAATTTTATTTATTTATTTGTTATGGTTGAACTGGATAGACTTATGTCTTTTTTCAACCTGACTAACTATGTAACTATTTTCACTTAGGGGTGTACTCACTTTTGTTGCCAGCGGTTTTGACATTAATGGCTGTGTGTTGAGTTATTTTGAGGGGACAACAAATTTACACTGTTATACAAGCTGTACACTCACTACTTTACATTGTAGAAAAGTGTCATTTCTTCAGTGTTGTCACATGAAAAGATATAATAAAATATTTACAAAAAGGTGAGGGGTGTACTCACTTTTGGGAGATACTGTAGATTTTGCCATTTTTATCACCAGTTACAATAGGTTTAAAATTGTGACCGGTAAGGTCACAGCATCATTTATATACAGAGCTGGCACATTCTGTCATTCTGAACCCTATAGTGCCGACTTTCACAACCTTTTCAGAGGAACCCCTAATTAGATTTCAGGTCCCAAGAAACCCCTGCTCAAACCAGTTCATTGGAGGTCAGTGGGTAGAATGCCTCTTACATTGGTGGTCAGTGGGAAGAATGCTCCTTACATTGGTGGTCAGTGGGAATATTGTTCCTTACATTGGTGATCAGTGGGAAGAATGCTCCTTACATTGGTGGTCACTGGGAAAAATTAAATGTCCCTTGCATCTGTGGTCAGTGGGAATAATGCTCCCTATATTGGTGATCAGTGAGAAGAAGGTCCCTTACATTGGTGGCCAATGGGGAAAATACCCCTTACATTGGTAATCAGTGGGAAGAATGCTCCTTATATTGGTAATCAGTGGGAAGAATGCTCCTTACATTGGGGTTGGGGGGAAAAATGCCTCTTACATTGGTGGTCAGTATGAAGATTGTCCTTTACATTGGTGGTCAGTGGGAAGAATGCTCCTTACATTGGTGGTCAGTGAGAAGAATGCCCCTTGCAATGGTGATCAGTGAGAAGAATGTCCATTACATTGGTGGTCAGAAGGCCACCCTTACAGACATCTGAAAAGATCATTGGTGGGTATCATGCTGTTGGCTCTGCCAAGTGGCAATGGCCCCAGAACTATGCAGGCATCACAAAATGGGAGGTCAATCAGGCACAGTTCTCTAAGTAATGTATTAAGGTGATGCATTGTCAGTGTAGAACCATCCAGGAGAGCTTGCCACATATCTTGCCATATACGTTTTTAGGTAGAAGGTCAAAGGGTGGTAAAAATATGGATCCAACAATCTGATCTCTCTGTGCCCTTACTGCCTGTCTGAACTTAGCCAGCTGTCAGGAAGATCCTGCCAGTAATCGGCGTCCCAGGCTCATTGGTGCGCAGGCGCACGCACTCGCATCCCTGTTGGCGCCAGGTGGGCTATTTAAACCTGCCTGTCACACTCAGTCCCCGCTGTCTGCTCTACAGGGTTCTGTGTGTTATAACCTGATCTGATCTGAGACTACCTGTTATTTGACCCGGCTATCTGTTTGTGACCATCCCAGCTATCTGCCTGCATCTGACCTCCGGCTTGCTTAGACTATCCTCCCGTTTGATCCCTGGTACCTTTTGCTGTCCGTCTGATACCGATCACTGGCCCATCTGACGATCCTTCTGCCTGATCCCTGATACCTGCCTACTTGCCAGCTGTTGCTCCTGGTTCCAGTCCAGCATTCCAGTCTCCAGCCTGCTACCTGCTGTTGTTCCTGGTTCCAGTCCAGCATTCCAGTCTCCAGCCTGCTACCTGCTGTTATTCCCGGTTCCAGTCCTGCACTCCAGTCTTCTGCCTGCTTACCTGCTGTTGTTCCGGTCTCCAGTCAGCGTTCCGGTCTCCAGCCTTCTTTCCAGTTCCAGTTTCTTGGTTCCTAACTATTCCTGGACTTCTGGATGGACTGTTGATCCTGCCAGGCACTCATACCACTCCTCACTCCTGTGCCCTCTGTCCCCATTCCAGAGGGCCGTGAGTGGGAGCCGTAGGGGAGGCCTCTGTTTGCATTTCAGGATCAAAACCTACCAGGTACGTGAAACCAGCATACGTACACACTCTGTGATATTTGATACAGAAAATCAGTCATTGCAGCTTTCTGTAAGTGTAATAACACTGAAAAGCAATAAAAAAACTTTTTACTAAGGTGATACTACTATGGTGAGTTTATTTATGAGCGCAGGTTTTGGACACTTACTGAGCGCAATACCATTACAAAAAAAAAAAAAAAAACAACTTTACAATTATATACAAATAAATCTAAAAGAAAAAAGCAAAAAAAAAAAAAAAAGTAACCACAGTGTATCAAAAGTCTCTCTGATGACTTAGGCTCGGTTCACACTGGGGCGACTTGGGATCCGACTTGTACGCCCTCAAGTTGCCCCAAGTCGCCCCAGAAATAGTTTGAATGGGAGTTAACGCTAGCGTCTTAATAGACGCTACTGAAGTCGCTCCGACTTCAGAGCGTACTCCCTGTACTACTTTGATCCGACTTGGTAGGCGACCTGTACCATAGAAATCAATGGAAGTCGCCTCCAAGTCGGATCTCTCTGTAAAGTCAAGCGACTTTGCAGGGAAAACCCCTCCCTCCCCCCCTCCCTCCCAGAGAGCTGATTGGCCACAGGCGAAGTCGCCTGTCATGGAGGCGACTTCAAGTCGCCTCGTAATTTGTCGAAGTCGCGTCGAAGTCGCGTCGAAGCCGCCGTGCAAAGTCGCGCTAAAGTCGTGTTGCCCATGTGTGAACCGACCCTAAATGACTGTGTATCCTTTTTGTAACTTTTATTCCTCTAATACCTCTGAGTATGTACATGCTTCAAACCAGCAACTGTGCCCAATACCTGTGCTCATAAATAAACTCACCAAGGTAGTATGACCTTAGTAAATATTCAGGTCAAATGCTACTGGTTCAAACAATCCTCCTTTCCGTTCTTTAGATGTTTGTCCACTATGGACTCTGATAGTGCTACAAACTCTGCCTATCCTCTCAGGTAATATAAAAACGCCTAAAACGCCACCTAGTGTTATACTGCTAAAATCACAATATTTAAAATAATAAAAGAAAAATAAAGATTGCACTCACATTGAATGGTGTGAAAAACTGCACCAGAACATGACAGCATATGTGTATTAGAATACCTTGCTCCTGATAAATTACTGCCATCATTGTCTCTCACCTGGCAAAGTATAACATAGATGTCTCAGCCCCTGATGTTTTTCCACAGGCAGCAAAGATTTGTGCAAGCACATATTCACTCCTCTTCTTCCAACGCGTTTCGTCACAGGGAACTTTTTCAAGGGATCCATTGAAATAGTCACAAAATACAAATATTTTTTTTTCGTCATAAAGAGATCCCTTAAAAAAAAAAATTACTGTCAAAACATATGCTTAGGCCCCTCCAACCAAAGCATTTTGTCTCAAAGGATTTTTTTTTAAAGGGATCACTTGAAAAAGTCACAAAGTACTTTAAAAAGCTACAAATACTTTTTCGTCACAAAGGACTTTTTCTAGGGATCCTTTTAGAAAATTAATTTCAAAAAATTGTAATGAAATGCATGCTCAGTCCTCTACTTCCGATGTGTTTTGTCCCAAAGGGCTATTTCAAGGGATCCCTTGAAAAAGTCATAAAGGAATTGAAAAAGTCACAAAGAGCTTTTTCAGGGGATCCCTTGAAAAAGATCTATGTGACAAAATGTGTGCTCTGCCCCTCCGTCCAACATGTTTTTTGTCACAAAAGACTTTTTCAAGGATCTCTTAAGAAGTGTGCTCAGGCCTCTCTAAACATCTCATTTAGCTTGTTGCTCAGTAGGAAGTGTCACTTATTTAATGGTGAATTTTCCATAGGAATATATGGATCAGACAACAGCTCCAATGGGCTTAATGCCAAACTGATATGGACATGGTGAAGGCAGAGGTTGGATGTTGAGTTGAAGATCTCCTTCACCTAAAGAAGCCACTTAGGTTTAATGCATTGTTGAACAGAACTGCTCTACTATGCTTAAAGAGAACCTGTCATAATTGGGGCTATGCCAGAATCTAAATACTCAGGTTTAAAAGGAAATAATAAAGGTCTGTCAATCGTATTGTACTTACGTATTGTATTGTACTTTTTAAGTTCATATGTTTTTTAATGTATATAAAATTCTAAAATTTCACAGTAGATGCTGATGAGAGCTGATAAGAGCACAGTAGATGCTGCATGCCTGCACACAGTCACAATGATTTTTGACCTGAGTGTTCAGTTTCCTGCATAAGCCCAGCTGAGACTGGTTCTCACCAAGTTCATGAACCCAAATTTCCTAAAATTTTCTTGAAGTGAAATGAAATAGATTTCGTGATGAAAAACATGCACACATACAAGAGTAGGGTGAGTTAGTCACCGTTTAGAAGAGTAAATTCCCCTTTTCTGGGTATAGTTGCTGGAATACTGTTAGTATGACAATGTGAACACTAGATGGCACTGCTCTTCCATTCTTCGCTTTAACATTTCACTATTATGTATGAATGGGCTCAGTGAGGTGTATACAGTCATTTCCTCTGACAGTAAACAGTTTATCAGGCTGACAACCCCATAGCTGTGTTCCTGGACTCCAACAAATGAGATGAATTGTTCTGCTGACTTGCTTTAATATACATTGCATTTATGACATACAGTGGTGGGTCACACTGGATTGTTACAATACCCAAGTCAATATTTACTGGATGCTTTAGTTGTTGCAGAAATAAACCTGAGAATTCTAGTTTCTAAGCAGCTTCAGAAGGAGACATTTGTTCATACTTGATTACCCTGAGATGCCCATGTTTGTGTAGCTTGTCATTTCTCTATTTGCACTCTCTCCTTTCTCTATTTCTCTCCCTTCTGGTGTTTTTGTACCAGCTTTTAGCGGCAGTTAGGAGCATTCAAGAGCACTTCTATCCTAAAATAGTGTTCATGGACACAGGATAACAC